>VDFB02097826.1:27458-42824 GCA_007258455.2 Sequoia sempervirens
AAATGTCCATATGTAAATTCCAACTTATACTTTCTTCTATATAGTTTTCCTAGCAAATAAAGAGAAGAAGAAAGAGTTCACAAAAATGCATTGCAAAAAGTCATGCTTCACATTTGTTGAGCACAAAATTTGGTGCTATCCAAATGTAACACTTCATTTAGCTAGTGCCAAATTTGGCACTCACTAAATGATTTGAATTTTGAAAGATCAAGCCTTAGGCTCAATCATTCGAGCCATTTGGCGCTCGCCAAATGGTCATTTCGGGTGAAAAAAACCCAAGTAGTGAATCTATTTATATTATTATTATAATCAACATCCTTTTCTTTAAGCAATAATATGTAAGGTTGGCAAGGAAACATGTTAAGGAAGGGTGATATAAGTTTTCTCAATGTAAGTACACCGACCCTAAGTTAGATGGGATTGTCTTAGTTGGATGTTTTTTCCACTTGGGGCCAAGGGGGGGTATGAGCATGCCCTTGGGCTTACTTGAGGTGAATTTAATGTATAGGTTCTCACAATATAAGTATGTCGACCCTAAGTTGGATGGGATTGTCTTGGTTGGATATTTCATCCACTTGGGGCCAAGGGGGGTATGAGCACACCCTTGGGCTTACTTGTGATGAATAGTTTTTCTAGCACCCTATCATGTGTTTCTCTCTAAACCCTACCATGATTGGTCATTGAAAAAAGTATATAAATTGGATTCAAACTTAAGTTATTATTCATTATTTCATAAATGTTAATAGTTCATTTATTCTCGAATTCAACATCTAGTATATAATTTACTATGGAATATAATTTGTAAAATAATTTTATGTTGTGTTCTCTTAAGGAAAATTTGGACTTACTCCAAGTAGGGGACATTACAAAGAATTTAGCAAGTCATTTCATTAAACAATGCTCTCATATAATGGGTTGGGTTAAATAAGTGATATAAAAGCTAGAGATCAAATGTTGGGCAAAGATACTTAGTGTTTGATGGCACCATTTGAGACCTTAGTTGACACATGGATCTTGATGGTACCTTCCATAATTAATATCTAAAGTATTCATGAACAAAATGCAAATTCATTTGAGTCAACATTTCAAATGACACAAAAAATCATTCATTGACTTGTTACTACACATTTTCATGCCATGGTCATACTCTTACCTATCTCGACCATTAATACTAAAGCTCACGAGTTCCTCATTTTTTTAGCAATACTAGTATGGGCACATGAAATAAATTACATCAAGGCCCAAATGCACCTAGACTATCAAATAGCAACATGATCCTATAACTCGAGATAAGTAGGAAAAAATTAATGATCAAAGATCAAACACATGAGTCAATCTATACGTGATTTAATAAGGTTATTTTGTTGGAAGTGACACGGTTCTGAGAGGGGGGGTGAATCAGAACCTTACTGTTTTATTCAAAAATTCCTTACAAATTTTGCAATAAGAAACATATAACAGAATATCCACAATTTATGCAGGAGAAGTATAGTCATTCATCATGAGCATAAAGAAATGAAACTCACAACCATGAAGAAACACCAAATTTGTGCCGAGTGGAAAACCCTCCAAAATCTCATGATTTTTTCATAGGGAGAAAAACCACTCCATGAACCTGTAACTTCTATTCATTCCAATCTTTTACAATTGGCAGTCAATACTGCTCAGAAAAACTCACAACTTATATACATATACAAACGTGCATATATCACTCGCACATGTACACAAGTTTATGATTTAAAACTTTCAGTCTCACTTATCCTCAGATACATATATATATATATATATATATATATATATATATATATATATATATATATATATATATATATATATATATATATATATATGTTTTTCACACACACACATCTATGCATCTAAAGATTACAAGTGTATATATTAACTTCAAAACAGAACAGTTGAAAATTTCTAACTGAACCAGTTAGAAACTGTTCAACAAACTTTCTCTTAAAGATGCTTCAAAAACAGTTTTAGATTTCGAATCTGTTTTAGATGAAACTGATAATCATTAAGCTTCAGATTACGAATCTGTTTTAAACAAAACTGATAATCATTAAGCTTCGATTGAGAGATATTCGAAGACAGTTTCCATAACGGCTTTATGCTTTGTAACTGACTGAAAACGTTTACATATTTCCTTTTGAAAACTGTATATAATACCCTGGGTAAAAACCCCAAAAAGATTATTCAAACTTCTAAAAACTGCATAACCATGTTCCGGGTTTGAGACCCTTTTTTAAGAATGTAAAACCTTCATACCTGTTATGCCCAAGATTCTGCCCAAAGAACCTCATACCTGAAACACAAGTCTCTGTTCGGCCTTAATACCTGAAACACAAGACTCTGTCCAGCCTTAGGAAGTTTCTTCCCTCTTTCATACGCCTCAGATCCTCATACATGAGCAAAAACAAACATATAAGCAACCTTTCATTCTTTCTGAGAAAGATAAGTGTAAAACCTGAATCTTTATTTGAAATAAAAAACAAACAATGAACCTGCATGAATCCATCAATCATCTTGCCTGTTTCGCACCAAAAATGTCTTGACTGAACCAATTACTTCCTGTTTGATTTGCAGAAAGAATTCAACTTCCAGAAACAAAACGCAACAAAAACCGTTTGCCCAGAATAAACGATACCCACAACCTTAAACAAATTTAACCAAAATTTGGAGTCCGCCATGCAGAGTTAATACTTGGCGAAAGGACTGACAAAAAATCAATAATGCATTTAGACTTTGTCAGTTTACGGTGGTCACAAAAAACTGCCGACAACATCATTAAACCCTTTTCAATTTTTCACTTAAACAAATGCTATTGCATATATTCCATGCTACGTCCAAAAAGCCATTATACTTTTCATGCCACATCAAATGCCACATGTAACATTTTGCCAACAAAACAAATCTGCCACGTATTTGCCGGATGACAAATAAGTTAACAATCTCCCCCATTTTTGATGCAAATTTTTTTCACCATTTCATGAAATGAACTGAAATACCATGATGATTATAAACAAGATAATGAACTGAAATGCCAAGCAGATTTACCATGTTTTACCATGAAAACAAGTGCAACCAAATACAAGAACCAAACCTGAACAAACCAAAACTGTTGTGCCAAAGGATCAAAAACAAACTGAACCTGTATGAACCTGAACCTTTATATGAACCTGTATAAACTGAACTGTGCCATTCACAAAACTGAAAAATCAGAATCACAACTGAACTGTGCCATTCACAAAACTGAAATGAACTGTGCAAAACTGAACTGTGCCATTCACAAAACTGAAATGAACTGTGCAAATTACTCCCCCAAAATTTATGCATCAAAAATCTAACCATCTGCTTGAAATACTCTTCTGTGAAAGAAGCAGAAATCTAACATAGAATATGAAAAGTAAAAAACTTATTCCAGCATGGATTGAGAGAAGACTCCCAATCGAATTCTGAACTGTTCAAACAATTCTCTAGGAAGAGCTTTGGTAAAAATATCAGCAACTTGGAATTTAGAAGGTACATGAATAAGAATGACCTCATTTGATGACACATGTTCACGAATAAACTGCAACTTGATAGCAACATGCTTAGTTCTAGAATGCATAACAGGATTTTTAGAAATCTGAATAGCACTGGTATTGTCACAAAGGATTTTCAGAGGTTTTTGAACATGAATACCCAAATCTGAAAGCTGATAAGACATCCAAATTAACTGAGTACAACATGCTGTTGCAGCAATAATTTCAGACTCAGCAGTAGAAATAGTGACACATTCTTGTTTTTTACTGTGCCAAGCAACTAACCGATCACCTAAGAAAAATGCAGCACCACTAGTACTTCGTTGATCATCTTTACATCCACCCCAATCAGCATCTGTATAACCAATGAGAGCAAAATCATCATTTTTTGGATACCACAAACCATAATCCAAAGTACCTTGTAAATATTTAAAGATACGGTGAACAGCATTGAGATGAGATTGACGAGGAGCTGCTTGATATCTAGCAACTTGACATACAGAGTGCATTATATCTGGTCTAGAAGCAGTAAGATATAAAAGACTTCCTATCATAGATCGATACTCTCTTTGATCAACAAGAGGAGATTCATCAATTTTCATCAACTTACATCCAGTTTCCATTGGTGTACCAACTGGATTACAAGTATCCATTTGAAACCTTTTAAGCATTTCCTTAGCATATTTCAGTTGAGAGATAAACAAACCATGTTCAAGCTGAGAGACTTGAATTCCCAAGAAAAATGTCAAAGGTCCTAACATAGACATTTCAAATTCTGACTCCATGATTCCTGAAAAAGTTTGTGCTAAATGATCATTAGTAGAACCAAAAATAATATCATCAACATATATTTCAACAGCCAATAAATTTTCATTGTCCATTTTTGTATACAAAGTGCTGTCCACATTTCCTTTAACGAATCCATTTGCAATTAGATGTTTATCTAATCTGGAATACCAAGCTCGAGGAGCTTGTTTTAAACCATATAAGGCCTTTTTGAGACGAAGAACATAATCAGGCTTGTCAGAAGATTTGAAACCTTCTGGCTGTTCCATATAAACTTCCTCCTCAAGATATCCATTTAGGAAAGCAGTTTTGACATCCATTTGGTAAACAGTGAAATTTTTATGAGTGGCATATGCAAGAAAGATTCTGATTGACTCCAACCTTGCAACTGGTGCAAAGGTTTCACCAAAATCAACTCCTTCTTGTTGTGCATATCCTTTGCAAACAAATCTGGCTTTATTTCTGATCACTACACCTTCCTCATTTAGTTTATTGCGGAATATCCATTTTCCACCAATAACATTTTTACCATCAGGTCTGGGAACAAGTTCCCAAGTCTTGTTTTTCTCTATCTGATTTATTTCATCTAGCATAGCATTTTGCCAACTAGGATTTGATAGAGCTTCTGTTACATTCTTTGGTTCAAAATCTGCTATCAAACAAAATTGTTCAGCAATATTTACTTGTTCTCCTATTTTGGCTTTTCTTCTAGTTAAAATTCCTTTATCAATATCACCAATAACTTGAGACTCAGGATGTCTCTTAGCTATTATTCTAGAAGATGTTTTTATCTTTGATCCATCACTAGTGATTTTAGAATTGGAACAATTTTCTGATTCTATTTTTTCTGCAAGTTCATCTTCATTATCAGTTTCAACTTTATCTTGTTCACAATTTTCATTATGAATACTTTCTGATTCTTGAAAAGATAAACTTTCATATTCTTCATTGCCATTACTGCATACAGATGTTTCATCAAACATAACATTTATTGCTTCTACAATTTTGTTCAGCCTTTTATTAAAGCATTTATATGCTTTGCTATGTGTAGAGTACCCAAGAAAAATCCCTTCATCAGATCTTGAGTTAAAGTTTTCTAGAGAGTCATCATTCTTTCTGATAAAACATTTGCAACCAAATATTTTAAAGTTCTTAACATTTGCTGTTTTCCCATACCATAATTCATATGGTGTATAAGCTGTCCTAATTCTGATTTGAGCTCTATTTAAAATATAGACAGCTGTATGAACAGCTTCTTTCCAGAATTTGTCAGGCAGCTTTGCTTCATTTAACATGGTCCTGGCCATTTCCTTGACAGTTCTATTTTTTCTCTCTACAACTCCATTTTGTTGTGGTGTCCTAGCAGTAGAGTATTGTCTTTTTATACCTCGTTTTTCACAATACTCAATAAATTCTTGAGAAGTAAACTCTCCTCCTCTATCTGATCTTAAGCATTTCAGTTTTAAATTAGTTTCTCTTTCCACCATCTTCCTGAAAATTTTGAAACGTTCAAAGGCTTCTGATTTATGTTTCAAAAATGTTACCCAAACCATTCTTGAATAATCATCTATAAACAGCATGAAATATTTTTCATCATTTAAAGAGGCAGTTTTGGTTGGACCACATAAATCAGTGTGTACTAGTTCAAGTGGTCTATTTGACAGATATTCTTTTGTTTTAAAAGAAACTCTTGTTTGCTTACCTTTTATACACTCTTCACAAACAGATGCAGGTTTAGTTATTTGTGGTAGTCCCCTGACCTTTTTGTTCTTGCTGATTCTAGCAAGATTATCAAAGTTCAAATGTCCCAGTCTTTTGTGCCATAGCCAATTTTCTTCTACTTGACTCATAAAGCAGGTATTGACCAATGATGTTTCTTGAATAGTAGAATCTATCAGATTATACAGATTACCATTTGTTCTTAACCCACTGGCAATGACTCTATCTTTCCCATTTTTAATATGACATTCTTTTGCATTGAAAGAGATAGAATATCCATTATCACATATCTGACTGACACTTAAAAGGTTATGTTTCAACCCTTCAACAAAGTACACATCATGTATTGGTGTATCATTATTTAAGATTATTGAGCCTTTTCCTGTTATATAAGCTCCTGAGTTATCGCCAAAACGTACAAAACCTCCATCAAAGCTTTCTAAGGTTTTGAACTTGTTCTTACATCCAGTCATATGATGAGAACAGCCACTATCCAACACCCATGTTGCAGATTTTTGAGCAAATAAGACTGTTTCAACAATTAAGGACTTTTCTTTTTGAAATCCTTAAACCTTTGATTCTGATTCCAAGGTTTCTTTCTAGAAAACTTCTCATAATCATCAAGTTCAATATTTGGACATCTAGCAGCAAAATGTCCTAATTGACCACAACTGAAACATTTAGGTTTGCTTCTATATTTCTTTGCCATTCTTTTAACCAATAATGCTTCTAAAGCATCAGTTAGATCTGAATCACTCTCATCATTCTTTTCAACCTTAAAGGCTGATTCTTTTGATGAAGAACTAGCTTGATTGCCAATTCTCATTTCATATGCAGTTAGGGTTCCCTGAAGTTGATGTAAGGTCATTTTTGAAAAACTTTTCTTTTCTTCTAATGTAGAAATTTTTGTTTCAAATTTAGGTAGGACTGATCTAATAACCTTTGAAACAACATCATGTTCTTCTATGTCTTCACCTAGACCCTTCCTGGCATTCACAACTTCCTCAATTCTTAAGAAATATGCAGCAATGGTTTCATCCTCACTCATTTTCAGATTGTCAAACTGAGTTTTAAGAGTAATCAGTTTAGATTCTTTAACCTTGTCATCTCCTTGATAAATAGTTTCAAGTTTTACCCATATATCATTTGCAGATTTACAATAAATGACTTTGGCAAAGACATCTCTAGTAAGACCACAAAGAAGTGCATATCTAGCCTTCTTATCTAACTCAAATTTTAGTTTCTCATCAGCATCAGTAGGAACTGACGCTGGAACAGTGTATTTTGTTGTTACAACATCCCACATCCTTACATCTAGAGAATGTATAAATGCTTCCATTTTAACTTTCCAGAAAACATAATCATTTCCATCAAATAAAGGTGCCCTATTAAGGAAAGCTCCTTCAGAATGTGCCATAACTTCCAATAACCAGAGATCAATTCCTAAAGGGAATCCTACGCTCTGATACCACTTGTTGGAAGTGACACGGTTCTGAGAGGGGGGGTGAATCAGAACCTTACTGTTTTATTCAAAAATTCCTTACAAATTTTGCAATAAGAAACATATAACAGAATATCCACAATTTATGCAGGAGAAGTATAGTCATTCATCATGAGCATAAAGAAATGAAACTCACAACCATGAAGAAACACCAAATTTGTGCCGAGTGGAAAACCCTCCAAAATCTCATGATTTTGTCATAGGGAGAAAAACCACTCCATGAACCTGTAACTTCTATTCATTCCAATCTTTTACAATCGGCAGTCAATACTGCTCAGAAAAACTCACAACTTATATACATATACAAACGTGCATATATCACTCGCACATGTACACAAGTTTATGATTTAAAACTTTCAGTCTCACTTATCCTCAGATACATATATATATATATATATATATATATATATATGTTTTTCACACACACACATATATGCATCTAAAGATTACAAGTGTATATATTAACTTCGAAACAGAACAGTTGCATATTTCTAACTGAACCAGTTAGAAACTGTTCAACAAACTTTCTCTTAAAGATGCTTCAAAAACAGTTTAGATTTCGAATCTGTTTTAGATGAAACTGATAATCATTAAGCTTCAGATTACGAATCTGTTTTAAACAAAACTGATAATCATTAAGCTTCGATTGAGAGATATTCGAAGACAGTTTCCATAACGGCTTTATGCTTTGTAACTGACTGAAAACGTTTACATATTTCCTTTTGAAAACTGTATATAATACCCTGGGTAAAAACCCCAAAAAGATTATTCAAACTTCTAAAAACTGCATAACCATGTTCCGGGTTTGAGACCCTTTTTTAAGAATGTAAAACCTTCATACCTGTTATGCCCAAGATTCTGCCCAAAGAACCTCATACCTGAAACACAAGTCTCTGTTCGGCCTTAATACCTGAAACACAAGACTCTGTCCAGCCTTAGGAAGTTTCTTCCCTCTTTCATACGCCTCAGATCCTCATACATGAGCAAAAACAAACATATAAGCAACCTTTCATTCTTTCTGAGAAAGATAAGTGTAAAACCTGAATCTTTATTTGAAATAAAAAACAAACAATGAACCTGCATGAATCCATCAATCATCTTGCCTGTTTCGCACCAAAAATGTCTTGACTGAACCAATTACTTCCTGTTTGATTTGCAGAAAGAATTCAACTTCCAGAAACAAAACGCAACAAAAACCGTTTGCCCAGAATAAACGATACCCACAACCTTAAACAAATTTAACCAAAATTTGGAGTCCGCCATGCAGAGTTAATACTTGGCGAAAGGACTGACAAAAAATCAATAATGCATTTAGACTTTGTCAGTTTACGGTGGTCACAAAAAACTGCCGACAACATCATTAAACCCTTTTCAATTTTTCACTTAAACAAATGCTATTGCATATATTCCATGCTACGTCCAAAAAGCCATTATACTTTTCATGCCACATCAAATGCCACATGTAACATTTTGCCAACAAAACAAATCTGCCACGTATTTTCCGGATGACAGATAAGTTAACATATTTAAGGTTCAAATTGATGCATGGATTAATATTATGTCCAATTTTTTAATTACACTTAATGACTTGAGTGAATTGCCTTATTGTAGAATCAAGAGGCTCATTAACAAATAAAATAACTACTTATAATATGGTAACTTTGCTAAACTCAGGTCACATTCAATAATGAAAATATATTCACCTTTAAATATACAATGTCAAGATAATGATCAAAGAATAAAGCAATGGGTAGTTCACTCACTCATTAGAATAAGGTGAGTAAACTACCCATTGATGTTTGGGAGTGGTTTCTAATGACTATTACACCACTAGGAAAACAATTTAACTACCAAATACCTATGTTGCTCCAAATCTACTCAAAACAACTGTGCATGAGTTGTGTTAGAATCACTCAAAGACTCAAGCCTCTAGGATCACATGTAGAACCAAAAATTAACCTTCTAGAAGAAAGGAAAGCAAGAACATAGATTTGCAATAATGGATGCAAGATATTATGGCCAATATTCAATACTCAAGATTGCAATGGTATTAATTTGATTAGATTATAAATCATAACCCCTTGGTTATATAGGCAAGGTGAGACATATGATTAGATAGGATTATGACAAGTGTTTTAATCCTATGTCACGAGATAACTAACTTGACAAAAAATTCAAAAAGGTAAGATATGATAAGATCTTAAATATGGACAACTAAAAATTTTAGAAGGTCGCATAGGACCTAAGTAAACTTAACCTGTGAATAAGTCCCCCTATTAGGAATTATCTAGGTACAATACTTTATTCACACCAACACCCCCTTGTAAGTGCAACTTAGGGAGTATATAGTTACCCATGTACAAATGCAATCTCTCACAAATAGAGGGAAGGAGAAAACCCAATGGGATAAAACTCCTTCCCAAAAGAGATAAAAAAAAAGATGCTCTCAATGATGAATGTGAAGGAAAAAACCCCATGAAAGAGAAAAAAAACTCCCATAAGAGAGAAGAATAGAGACTATGCAACCCCCCTCAATGTTGAGTCTCATGTAATGATGGTACAATCTCAACATTGAATGTTGAAGATGATCCACAATTGCAGAACAACATTCCTCCCCTTAGGAAGAAACAAAACCAAGAACGTGTGCAAGATTTCTTCCCATTCCTTAAAGGAATATGTGAGAATAAGTATCATATGTGATGTCTATGAACTATTCTCAAGTGTCTCCATATCGATGTCAAAAGTTGACACACTCCAAATAGGCATTCTAGGCCACACAATAGATGATAATCCAAAATCTACTAGAGATGAATGTGGAACATAATCTAGAGACAAAGATGTATCCTCTGAAGACAAAGAAGTCTCCTTCAAATGTTGTCTAAAATAATCCACACTCATGTCAAACTCAGAAGATCATGTAGATAATGAACAAGAGGGCCAGAGTGTTCCCTCACAACAACTAGAGAAGGATCATCTCCATCAAAGAGAAGATGTATGTAATCAATGGTGTCTCACAAATTTGGAATGTGGCACTCAACAAACAAACCAACAATGTATGGCAAGTACTCATCCCATGTAGATGTAGCTAGAAGACAATGTAGATCCTAATACACTAAATCACAAAAGGCCAAAACTGTGACAACATAAGCATCATCAAGTGCAACAAAAGATGTAGGAGATGAGATCTCAATGCATGTCATAGGATATATTTCATCCCCAGATGATGTGTCTACATAATATTCTTGAGTGTGAACATTCATATTAGTTGATGTTGGAGTACATGAAGTCTTTGAAGGAGAAGTAGAAGATTTGATGGCCCTTTGATGTTCAATACTTTTCTAATAGTTGAGCACTTGTAATGTATCTTCATCATATGGAATATCATCACAATAATCTAGGGGATTTTTCATATGCAATCAGGATCATCTAGGAGTGGATCATCATTTGGATCTTTGTACATGTGAAACAAAGAAAAAGAGAACCCTAGGTCTTATGTGTAAAACTTAGGATTCAAATTTTGTGTTGTGTTTGTGTGTGGGGTCTTTTTCTAATGTTTCATTAAGATGGAGATCAACAAGGCATTTATATTGAATTTCAACAATGAATGTGAGCTAATCAGACCTGGGCCAACATCCTTTAGGGTCTTGGAATGAATTGGAATTGATTTTCCTTGATTAACCTAATTAGACTATGTGCCCTAATATAAAAATTGTAATGTATCGATAATTAACAAACTAAAATCGAGATTTGTGAGCATATCTGGGAAAGGAAGAGTGATGTGTACCTATCCTAAAAGTTTGATGTTGTTTTGTATAGGAGGAAAAAGTCACCCAAGGGAATCTAATTCCTTGTAGGGGTGTCCTACTCTACTTTTGTACTCCTCTGATGGTAGATTTGAGATCCATGTTTCTGCTTGTAGACTTGTCGGATCACTATCTTATAATTCTATAGGTGAGTTTCCCTGAGTTGACATTGGTGTAGGGATTTGAATGCAATAATGAATAAATGATAATTAATCTTCCTTCAATCCTCTTCAACCTGAAATATGCATATTCAAAAAGAGAAATGTTGTGCCATTTAGGGGCTTACCTTAGTCAAACCTTGTGTTAGTGTTTCCATTTCCACAATGATAATGTAAATGATAGGAAAGATAAATAATAGGAAGGAATGATGAATCAACAAAGTGTTGTAACTCACCACCCTTCAATGGATTCCTTGAAGGACTAAATTCATGGACATGATTTCAAGGTCTTGGATCTTGCTTGCTTGATTGCTTAAATTACTTGGAGACCTACAACAAGGGGTAGCCTTCACAAATAATGATAACATAAACATGCATAAACTTACATAGGATTTGACATGATTTTTTTGATTAGATAAGTAGGGAAGGGCCCTGATCCCATGGTTACAACAACTTACAAAAAGGAACTGGAGAGAGGTGGGAAACAACACCACCATTAAACCAAAAAACAACAGTATTAACATGCAGGCCAACATTTAAAATAGTAACCATTGTCCATCCAGTACTAATCAAAAAAATTAAGTTTTTACTAGTATACTTAGTTCTACGTAATCCATTAATTAAATCAATAGGGTCCTAGGTGGTATTCCACCATAACATAAAGATAAAAAAACAATAGTTCAAGATGTTAAAATAATAGGACAAAATATTCATCAAAAACAACAAGGTAGCAGCACTAAGCCATTAACTAGATTTCTTCAATAGGTCCCCATACTCTCCCATGAGAGCAATGTATTCTCTCCAATCAAGTCCCCCTGTTTCATCCAACATCTTCAAGGTATCAGGTTTCCCCTGTTTCTTTAGTTTCCTGGAAATCTTTGTTTCCCTAGAAGTTGTGCCCAGTATTGCCCTCCTCATCAATCTATTAGTTACCCTCATTAGAGTAACTAATGCCTTCTCTATATCTTTGAATTGTACCTACAAAAAGGTTAGCCTACTCTTTAAAAAATCATTACTTATCTCCTCAGTATTGTTCTCCCTACCCTGATTCCCAACACCTTGTCCCAATTCTCCAACATCTTGAACATTTTCAACTTCAAACTTCTCCTTAGGAGGCTCCATTTACTCCTCCTCCTCCTCCTTATCCTCCTCTGAACCATCTTCCCCCATCTCATATGCAGAGTCTTCAAAGTCCATGTCCTCAGAGTCATCTTCCTCCTAGGCTTCGAATTCTTCATACCCCAGGTCCTCCTCACTCACGGTCATTTTTTGTTTTCCTTTTTTATCTTTCGATGCAACTTTTTCCAGCCGTGCTAACCTTCTCCCCCCACTACCACCATTCCCTTTCCCTTGTAAAGTTTCCTTTACCTCCTCATTTTGACTCTATCATATTGATAACATCCCTAAGATTTATGTCTCTTTTTGGTTTCTTAGCCTTTGGGAGTTCTAGCAGCAAAGGCGAATGTTTCCTTTTCTCAGGTGTGGCTCTAAGGAGCTCAATCTCATAAATTTTGTTTTCCTCACTCTTCTGCGACCTCAGAGTTGAGGGGTTTGACACATTGGCCATAGGATAATTACTTTTAGCAGAAATAAGCAACTGCCTAGCAACAATTGCAGGGGGCTAGTGAGGGATAGGTTCTTCTGTCAAGATTTCAATAGCAACAGGGTTTTCCTCATTATTTTCTTTAAAATAGTCAAGGTTCACATTTCAGACAGTAATGGGGTTTCCATGAGGAGTCAAAGCTAGGGAATATTTATACAGGGTAAGCATAAGGCCTTGGTGAAGAGGAGGATTGGCTCCTTTTTTGATATTAAGTTGCAGGGAGGACAACAGATAGAAGGGAAAATTGATTCTCTCACCATGGTGGATATGGTTTAGTAGAGGGAAATGGTACATATGTACCAACATATACCTACCCTCGAGAGTAAAGTATCTCAAAACAAACAAGCTAACTAAAGCAAAAGGAGGAGGAAGTTCCAGTCTTGCATACCCATTCTGGAATCTCTTAAGATTTTCCCCATCATGCAAGAACTTGTCAACAAATGTCTGGTAATCTGCCCCACTTTTCTTTGCCACTTTCAGCCCATTATTCTGTAGACCCATAGCTTCAACAATGAATGTAGTGGCAACCTCGAATTTCACCACGCCAATGGTGGCACTGCCCTTCTTCTAGGAGTTCGTAAATTTAGCTATTAGGTTTTCATTATATCCTTTTAGGGACTTGAAGAATGGAACCATGCTGACATTCTCAAGCATTCTCCATAAATCCACATTTTGTTTCAAGGCTTGAAAATTTGGAGGCTTTGTTCTCTTCCTTGGTCCTCCCATTTTACTCTGAAAATTCTTTTGTTGAGACAAAATTTTCTTCATAATCACACACACAATTTGCTTCTTTCCTAGAATACAATAGATGCCCTTACGCCAATGACACACATAGCAAATACAGAGTTGTGAATTAAGAAGTTTCTTATTGAGAAATTCAGCTGCACATTTCCTAGAGCACAAGTCTCATCATTAAACTTACAAGAATTAAATCCCTATTAAATTTCATACCTTTCCCCATCTTAGAGATATGGGGATAGTTGACACAATGCATTTCGGCTCGCATAGAAATGACTACCCTTAGCAAATTCATTAATTTCATGTGAATTTTGGTCACCTTCTTGAAAGGGAAAATATTAAGATTACCTCCAGTCGATATCATCCTATACAAGCCCGTACTCCAAATGCCATCATTACACGGAAAGCCAAAAGGCACCACTTGGTACTCATTTTTCCTACATATAACCAACCTATCATTTTTTCATATGATATTCATTCTCAAAATTTTTACTTAGGATTAAGTCTCTTAAAGACTTCAACATGTTACCACTTATCTAATGTGTCCATCCCCTACAACTCAACTCTGCATTGGTTGCACATTCCACAACTTTATTTCCTTCCCTATAAACATGTTGCACCTTACTGTTGTTGAAATACTTCTTAATGACCTTACATTTGTCTATTATATTTTTTAATTCCCATGGTGGAGCAACTTCTTCATTTAGAATTTCCACATTATCTTAGAGTCCCCCTCTAATATGACATTTTTGTAACCCAACTCCTTTAGAGTATTGAAACCCCCAAGAGCAGCCATAACTTCAGCTTTATTGTTAGAGTAGATACCCATGTTCACTCCAAAGCCCACAATACAATCACCTTTATGGTTTCTAACCAGACCCCCTGCTCTAGCTTGTCCTGGGTTGCCTTTTGAGCATCCATCAAAGTTACATTTTATCCAATTTTCCTACGGAGGGCTCCACACAGTATCCATTCTATTAAGTATCTTTGACCAGTTGAGTTTGGTTAGATCCTTATTTATTCCCCAATTCTATTTGATCCTCATTTCTTTGTAGTTAGGCCAGGTTTTGGAGAAGTTGTATCTTCTAGCCTCAATGTTTTCCTTAATTTGGGATTTTATAATCAAACTAACCTGCCAACTACTTCTCTCAACCTCTTTGAATATTCTATTATTCCTTTCCTTCCATAAACCCCAGGTGACAAATAGAGGAACTTGATTCTGGAGGTCAACAATAACATTATGTAAGAAGGGGCAATTTGACCAACTTTCAAAAAAATGCCTCATGGAATTAGGAAACACCCAGTCTAAGGACAAGAACAACAAGAAATAGGACCACACTTCCCTCATGAATTGACAGTGAAAGAAGATATGAATTATTGACTCCTCTTCCTGTTTACAAAGAGAACACCTATTAACCAATTGGAAACCCCTCCTTACCAGATTGTTAATAGTGAGAATTTTTTCGTGAGCCATCGTCCACCAGAAACAATTAATTTTAGGAACAAGGTTCTTTAACCACAC
>VDFB02097827.1:0-18393 GCA_007258455.2 Sequoia sempervirens
CTACATCTATTGTCTTCTTACATGTACCTATGAAATGTGCCATCTTAGAAAATTTGTCCACCACCACAAATATAGAATCATTACCTCTTTGTGTCTTTTACAAACCAAGTATGAAATCCATGTTGATATCCTCCCAAGGTCTCTCTGGAATTGTCAAAGGTTTATACAATCCAACATTCTGACTACTCCCTTTTGCAACTTGACAAACTCTGCAACTCTACACAAACTTTCTAACATCCTTATAAATATGGGGCCAAAATTAGTTCTCACTTACCAATGCTACTATCTTATCAATTCCAAAGTGTCCTGACAATCCTCCACTATGCTTCTCTTTCACCAAGTTATCCCTCATAGAACTCTAAGGTATACACAACTGATTCCCTCTAAAAAACATATCCTCCTGAATGAAATAATCCAACTACTGACTCCTATCCTTCAAGACTGACTCTTTACAAGCTCTCTAAGGTTCTGCAAAATTCGGGTCTTCCTCATACAAGGTCTTCAATTCATTAAAGCCTAATACCTCCACTCTCATCTCTGTCAGTAAATTTCTTCTCCTACTCAAAGCATCGAAAACTCTATTTGACTTTCCACTCCTATGCTTCAAAACAAAAGTATAGCTTTGCAAGAATTCTACCCATCTCATGTGTCTCTGATTCAACTTACCTTGACTATTCAAATATTGCAAAGCCTGGTGATTCATATACAACACAAAATCCTTAGGCAACAAGTAATGTCTCCACTTCTTCAAGGCTTGAACTATGGCATAAAACTCCTGATCATACATTGAATATCTTCTCCTAGAATCATTCAATTTCTCACTAAAATAAGCTACAACTTTCCCTTCTTGACTCAACACTACTCTAATTGCATTTCCACTTGCATCACAGTCTACTTGAAATACCTTATTGAAGTCTAGTAAAGCCAACACAGGCTGCTCACTCACCTTCTGTTTCAACAACTCAAAACTTCAGTGTGCTCCTAATGTCCATTTAAATCCTTCTTATCTCCTCTCATTGTTTCTGTCATAGGGTTGCAAATAGAACTGAAATTCCTAATGAACTTTCAGTAGAAACTAGCCAATCCATGAAATGATCTTACCTCTCCAATGCTATCTGGTGTAGGCCATTCAACAATTTCCCTTACTTTCTCAGGATCCATCTTCAATCCATCCATAGATATCACAAATCCCAGATATACCAATTCTTCCTTCATGAAACTACACTTCTTAATGTTTATCAACAACTGCTCTTCTTTCAACCTCTTCAAAACTCATTTTATATGCAACAAATGTTATTCTCTACTCTTACTGAAAATCAAGATATCATCCGAGTAAACAATCACAAACTTACCCAAGAATTTCTTCAATACCTCATTCATCAACCTCATGAAAGTACTCAGTGCATTTGTTATTCCAAAAGGCATCACCAACCACTCATACAATCCTTCATTTTTCTTGAATGTTGTCTTCCATTCATCCCCTTCTCTGATTTTGATTTGATTATATCCACTCTTCAAATCTATCTTTGTAAAGTATCTAGCTCCACTCAAACAATCCATAATCTCATCCATCTGGGGAAAAGGAATATATACTTCACCGTGATCCTGTTTATGGCTCTAGAGTTTGTACACATCCTCCATTCTCCATCCTTCTTAGGTGCTAACACAACAGGTACTACACAAGGACTTAAACTTTCTCTGATCAAATCCTTTCTCAATAATTCTTGCACTTTTCTATTCAACTCTTCATTCTCTGTAGGTGTCATCTAGTGTGCTACTTTATTAGGAAAACTAGCTCAAGGAATCAGATCCATGCAATGACTAATATTCCTTACAGGTGGTAATCCATCAGGTACATTATCTGAAATGATCTCCTCATACTCTTTCAGTAACTCCTTTATCTCTTTGGGTTGTTCTTCTACATGCTTCAAGTCTTTGACCTTCTTAGGAACCAAGGCATAACACATATACTCTAATGTCTCAATCCATCCAGGAATATCCTTCCATCAAGCAAACAAATTCTAGCACTCATACAAACCTCAACTCTAGGAATCACCTTCCAATGGCAACACACCGCTTCACCCCATTAGCAAATAATAGTATATATATTCTTTTCTTTCCATCATGAATAGCTTGTCTATCATATTGCTAAGGCCTTCCCAACAAAACATGCCATACATCTATAGGCATGATATCACACAAAACTTCATCATGATAATTCCCTATCTTCAATTTCACCAAACATTGTTCACTTACCAGTATCTTATGCTCATCTTGAATCCATGCTATCTGATAGGGCTTTGGGTGTTTCAATATTTCTAGCTTTAATTTGGTCAAATTATCTCCCTGAAACCCGCCTTCCACCATCATCAATCACCTGTAACATTTATTTCGCCACCTTGCATCCGTTCAAATTCTCAGCCGGTTCTCCAACTCACTTTGACAATACTTCTATTCACCAACACCTCTTCCAATTTATTGATGATCCGCATGATCTCAACAAGCGGTTGTTTTGTCTTCCTACTTGTCTCTCCTTGATTGCATTCAAATGCTCTATGTCCTTCTCCACCACACTTATAACAAGTTCCCTTGAATACTCTTTTCTCCTATCCTCTATCATCTTTTCTATAACCTTCATTTCGGTAACCAACATATCCTCCTCTTCTGTAAGAGTTTCCATCACCTCTATGATATGAATTATCATTCTTACTGACTTCCTTATCTCTATTCGGATCTGCAAAGGATCCTCTTCCTCCAGCAAAAGTTCTTCCTCTTTCAAATCTTCCACCTCTTCCCCTTTGTCTCTACTCATGTCTTTTATTCAGCTTCTCTTTTGCCTTTAGGGCACATTATTATGCTTCTTCCTCACTCCAAAACTTGATCAAACTAATTTCATCATGTATAGACAACCTTAAACCATTCACATATCTGGCTACTTGTTCAATCTCATCCTCCGAATGTCCAGATCTAATATTCAACTTATAGAATTCCTTAGTATACTCCATCACACTTGATTCTTTCTGCTTCAAATTTTACAACTTTCCAAACAGTTGATCCGATAGTTTGCGAACTTCGAGCTTTCAACTTATTCACCATCCGATCCCATGATTTTATCTTCCTTTCTCTTCTTTGTCTATCTTTCCGCGAAATGTTCCCCACCAAAGGATGCATGTCCTTTCAACTTTTACAATTTCACCTTTCTTATCTTTATGAAAATTTCAAATTCAAAATATTTTGTTCATCTCTCGTTATCCAATCAAGCAACCTCTTTGAATCCAACTTTACCTCTCTATATTCCTCGTGGATTGAAATGTTTCTTCATGGTGAGGGCTCTATGAACCTTCTTCTCCTTTTGATCAGCTGCTTTCTCTTCCTCTTCTTCTTCCTATACTTCTACCCTTCTTTCATCACTCACATCATCAACTGGTCGACCTCTTCTCTGGGTTGTTTCGACTACATCTAATTTGGCAACAATTCCTCTTAACATCTCCATCACAACTTGGTCTACATTTCCACGCACTCCATTTCTACCATTTATCCTTCCCACCATCTTTGCACAAGTCCTCTACATCTGTAGGTCGGATCCTCAATCTGCCACCCCACAACAAATCTTCCACAGGACTCCGTGAATTTTGACAACCTCACATGGATCGAATCTCGCTCTAATACCAATCTTGTGCAGCCATGGTAGGAGGGCCCTCAAAGAGAACAATCCAGACCGTGCAACAAGAGTAACACAATAAAAGCAACACGGAATATGGAGGCAAATGCAAACTAAAAACATGCTCATTAATAGAAATCTTAGTTACATTCAGTCGGCAACATCTAGGCTTATAGATTTGACTCATAGGCCTGATACAACATGTTCGGGGCATCATAACATTCCAATATGCTCCTATATGAAGCCGAAATCTTACAACTAGATCTAGAACTTATCTACTATTATCGTTGCTTTCCTAATGATCTATTACAAGTTTTATATCACATCCAAGAGGTCTAGAAGCATCCATACCACCAAAGATTATTACAATCTCCAATGAAAGAAAATGTAAAGTGTGCATGAATAGGCCGGCCTCAAATTTGAATTACTCCTCGGTGAATGCATAGGATGAAGTTTGGACCTATAATTAAGGTCGGAGACACTCCATGGAACATTTAAAATTGCAGCGTTAAGATTTGCAAGCTATGGGAATGATCCACCAACAATCAAATTAACCGTTAGGCTTGAAAATTATTTTGGTGCAAGTTCAAGAAACTACCATGAAATCCAAAATTGATACCTTGCCGGAAAAGGATCCAATCGCGCTCAAATCTTGGAATAAGGAAAATGAACATGTCCACAATGTACACATGGATCCACAGGGTCTGGTGAGCAAATATGACGAAGTACTGAATCCCCCAACTTGAACTGAACAAAAACTGAAAGAAAATATTTTTTGTGGTAGATGCAAGATTGCAAAGAACCAAGGATGCTCCTGCATCATTAATATAGACACCAGATAAATATAAGCTTTAAACACACACTTCATGAATGTGTTTCAAAGACTGTACCAACTTGAAGGTGTGTGGATATTTGAGGAATGTGTAGAGGATGCTTATCGATGCTCTGTAGTATGCAAAGGATAATAGCAAACGAGAATAAGTGAGATTGGCATTGGTTATTTTCTCTCTTATAAAATAATTCAAATATAATAATTGAATGCATTGATTTTGGTTGTAGTATTTCAAATTTGAATTTGTTTGGGGATGATTCAAAAATTTGAACTTGTAGTTATCATTTACGTATGATTTATATGTTGAAATTTCTAAATTCTGAACTATTTTTTTATTTAATGTTTATTAGGGGAGTCATACCATTAACTACTTGTGTAGGTACTTATAGAGAATGGATTTAATACATGCGCATGTGGGAGGAATTGTGGGAGATTGTGCATTTGATAATCCAACAAGCTGATAGGAGCTTCTCATAATGGAAAATTATGCACCAATAAGAGTGCATATGTAATTGTGAATACAATATGTAATGAGTTTGGCACCCTTTGCAAGTGGGTGAATTTGTAAATATAAAAGATGATTATAAATTATAAAAGTGGGTATTTAAGAGCAAGTTGTCTTATATTGTAAATGCAATTGTATATTAGAGTACATACATTGGTCAACTACATATTCACATCTAACATATATTCGTTGCTTTTACAAAATATTATTAGACTTTTTAAAGGTTTTTACTAGATCAAACTCCAAAAGTTTTTCGAAGGTAAGATGATCAAAGAGTGAACGGTTAGTGGTACGGTAGACCCCTCCCGTAATAAAGAAACTATTTTATTTCTTTAAATTCAAATGTTTATTTTCACATGGGAGGGGCCCACGAATTCACATGCAAATTGTGTTTGGCCGTACGTCTCCGGGAAAACTTCGCTTTTGGGGTGTAAAGAATCCTCCGTATTGGTAAGAGTATTAAGGAGACTATATTGAATAATACCAACTCTAATTCCGCGGGTCCGTGAGAGAGACTAATATTCTTGGTTATCTCACCTTTTTTTTCTATCTTGGGTGACTTGGATGCTCGCATTCATCGATTTATATACCTAGGCAAGCTCTCTTCTCTATATTTTTCAAACGCAGTAGGATTTAAGCATCCTGTGGGAAAGAATGGAGATAGCCAACAGTAATTCACTCGTAGAAGGCAAAGTTGTTTGTAAGGAAAATACTCATGATCATGGTGATGGTTTCGAAGAGGGAAAGATACAGCTTAAAGAGGTTGTAGTGAAGAAAGCGGATGATGTTAATATGTTGAAGCATGAAGAACCCTTGAGTCCAGTGGCATGCGTCGCCTCAGATGCATTGTTAGATAGTTACATCTTAACCATTGTGGGATTCAAAAAAGAAATCGACATCAATTCCTTGAAAATTTTACTACGAAATAATCTGGCGGAGCACCAAAGATTCTCTAGCATTGTGGTTACTATTCTCTTCCTTTTCTCTTTATTGGTTTATTTTAAATGCAAACTCTAGATGTATATGATTTTTTTTTATTTGTATATATTCGGGTATCGGTGACACCTGTTTTTTAAAGATGGAGATAAGCTTCTCCATAGTTTATATTAGAATGATGGTATAATTTTGCTTATAGATGATAAGGTGGCTGTTGGCTTACTGGTAAGAATGCTTATTTTATTTTTGCCCCTGAGTTTAGCATCCACGATATCACTGTCAAATGTAACGTGCAGCTCACTGTCTTTCATATATGGACGTACAAATCCTTTCCAGCTTTGTCTTGGGCGAATACTTGTTTTTATATCAGCCGTTTTACAATTTCTATGCCATGGAACCCTTTGTGTTTCTTTTTTAAGCTGTCGCCTTATCTTAGGTCTGTGTGAGAGCACTTAATTTTCTGCAGATCTTTATGGCAACCGACAGATTTGGAAAGATACGTGGTCTTTTTTTGGTTTTTTAAAGACCTTTTACGTTGCAATCGTTTTATTTATTCTCCAATCAGCTTGACAGCTGCTTTCATATCTTCAACAAGTATAATATTCATTTGATTTGTCTTTTGTACGTAGGCAGACCTTCTGATATCAGCCTTCTCCCTTATAAATGAGACTCCCAAACAAACTAGTATAGAGCTTTGTCTTTTGTAAATGAGACTCCCAAACAAACTAGTATAGAGCTTTGTCTTTTGTAAATGAGACTCCCAAACAGATTAAGATGTGTCTACTGAGTATAGACTGCTGATTTATAGAATAGAGATAGAAACTCAACTTCTCAATCGTTCTCCATTTTCTCTCGACATTTAGATTGTTGGTTTGAAATTCATGCTACGTGAGTATTTTGAAATGATTGCAGATAAAGGATAAGCACAACAATCTGAGGTGGTGATAGAGGATCATGTGATTGTTCCTTGCCTAAGGCCCTCACTCGTAGAAAATCCCAACGTTGTGAATGATTATACAAGCTCTCTAGTGTCTGCTCCTCCTCTCAATCCATGCAGACCTCTCTGGGAAGTTCATGTATTGAATGTTCCTTCTGCGGATGCAGCAGCCAGCCTTGTCTTCAGAATCCACCATTCACTTGGAGATTGTGTCTCTATGCTATCCCTAATTCTGAGTTCCACAAGCAAAGCCAATAATTCTAAAGCACCACCGACCATACCAGAACGTACAGCGGCTGACCAAAAACCCAAAGGCTTTCCGCAAACTGTGTACAATATGGCTGTAGCGCTTTGGCTTACATTCATTTTTCTGCTCGAGGTCGTGGCCACTCTGCTATGGAAACATGATAAGAATTTATTGAGAGGAGGAAAGAAAGCCGCTGTTTGTTCAAAGCGTCTGGCTCATGTGACTCTCAACATTGATGATATCTGCTTGGTTAAGAAGGCAGTGAATGGGGTAGGTTACTGTTTCCAACTTTTTACGGC
The DNA here is from genome assembly GCA_007258455.2 of Sequoia sempervirens. Lineage (NCBI taxonomy): Eukaryota > Viridiplantae > Streptophyta > Pinopsida > Cupressales > Cupressaceae > Sequoia > Sequoia sempervirens. The sequence goes on from VDFB02097827.1 coordinate 7,418, forward strand.
GAATAGATGGTTATAACGATCATCTTCTAGCAGAAAGTTTTCCTTATGTCTTACATTAAAGTTGGTGGCAGACATTGAATGATGTCATTATGGGAGCGCTTTCTGCTGGTCTTGTCCGTTATATGAGCAGACAACAAAAAGGTACGTATAATAATGAATTACATTTATAGCCTCAAAAATCTGACACTTACTCTATCCTGTTCTCCCTTTGAAATCAAGACAAAAATGTCTCGGTCCCACAGAAAGCGGCAACACATAAGAATCCAGCTGCAAGCCCAGAGCATCTCCTTCCATTAAATTCACGACTGCGAGCAATGGTTGCAGTAAATATGAGGCGGTCTAACGTGCTTAAGGTAAGGGCCAACAACAGTCTTCTTTCAGTATTATTTGGAATGATTTCTATTCTCTGTACGCAGTTGTCATTTAGAGGCTAGCATTAAATATTGCCAGGACCTGGATGGCAACATGAAAAATCCATCGAAAGCCATGTGGGGTAATAAACTAGGATTCTGGATGTTTCCATTGCCACTCATCCACTATGGAGACTCCCTTCAATACTGTCGTGATACAAGAATGATGTCCAGGCGGAAGAAGCTATCTTTTGAGGGCTCCGTGTCACACAACATATCCAAACACATGTCTACTAAGGTATAAATATTTCAGGTTAGATATATAGCAACAAAACCTTTCAATGCCGCGGTCAGCCTGTTCTATTGAGTCAGATCATACAGACAAGTTTTTTAAATGCAATTCATTGAACACCCAGAAATGCCGGTGTTAGTAGCTGCATGATCTGACTCAACAGAACTGTCTTGTTTAAATGCAATTCATTGAACACCTAGAAATGCTGGTGTTAGTAGCTACATGATCTGACTCAATAGAACTGGCTTCCTATGTATACGAGGATTCGGATGAAGTATTTTTCTGAAAGGTAGCTGATGTCTGTTTCTTGAAATGGATAAGATTCAATTGTTTGTAATTTCCAAAATGCTTTTTTCTTCTTTTCAATTTGGTTTGAATTGCAGTTGGTGGCATACTTTTGCAACAAATTCACTACAATACTTACGTTGGGCTTCTCCAATGTGGTGGGGCCGCTGGAAGAGATTCAATACGGGGATAACCCAGTTACTCAAATTATTCCTACGGCCCACGTTAACAATGTTGTGAGTATCCTCATTCTCTTTTACACATTTTTATTTAGAAAATGTTAGAGGAATTATATACAAGATTTATAAGAGATTGTTCCGACTTTGTGCAGTCGATAGTGATACATTTCATAAGCTATGCTGGAAAAGGGAAGCTGGTTGCATTAGTATCGGAAGACGTAGTTCCTGATCCGCTACAGCTTTGCCAAGATTGCGCAGAAGCCCTGGAACCCATGAAACAAGCCGCACATGCAACTTTAATGCATTCACCTTAAATGTTCAGTAGTGGAGACGGATACTTATACGGATACGGATACTTATGGTTATTAATATATTTATATTATATATTGTTAATAATTAGTTTAGATGTAAATAAAAAAATAATCAAATGTTATTACATTTTTAATATTAGAGTATATATATAGGACTATGAGTAGTTGGCTTGTGGCTACCTTAGTTCTTAATTAAATCATATTATAATTATTATATTATTGTTTAGTTATTTATGTTAATTTTAGATTTTTATAGAGATATTTAAGTCGGTTTGGGTGGCATCTTAGGTTATATATAGGAAGTACTGAGTCTTGTTTGATCATCACATTGTTAATTATATTCTCATTTGAGATATTTGGAGCTTTTCTCTTTCAAAGAAGCTTGTTATTTTTAGTTATTAATATTTTTCTACTGTGCAATTTATTTCATTACAAATGGTATTAGAGAAGGATTTTGGCACTATAAGACAAGACATTTTAATATTGGAGGATATTTTGGGAAGCGTATATCTTTTAGATTTTGGTGTTTTTCTTTTCATATTTTGAAAAGGTTTTGGAAAAAAAATATGCAAACAGTTACAGTCCATATTTTAAAAAATTGGAGTAGAATTAAGCGATTGATTATAGAATTAGGGTTTGTACCTAATTTATTTGGAAACTGCATATCTCCAATCTCTTGCAAAATTGGCTATTGATTTATTTGGGTTTTGTACATAGTAAGAGAGGAGCCTACAATCCAAATTACATAGAAATGAAAGCCGAATTAAGTGATTTATTGCAAAATTATAGTTTAAAAAAATCACTCTCAAGACTACAAAATACTTGATTTTGGGAGACTTTTTGGGAAAGTGTGACCTAAGCCTTGATAAGTTATATTAAAAAATTTAAGTTATTTTGACTTTATTTGTGATTTGTATGTAGTAAGAGAGGAACCTACAATTCAAATTGCACAAAAAATAAAGCAAAATTAAGTGACTTATTGCAGAATTATAGTTTTAGAAAAAATCACTTTCAAGGCTACAAAACATTTGATTTTTGGGAGATTTTTTTTTGGAAAGTGTGACCTATGCCTTGATAACTTATAGTAAAAATTTTAACTTATTTTTACTTTATTTATATGTAATTTATTACAAAATTATTTTTTTATCATCATGACAAGGCCTACAACAAGAGCCAAAATGAATGCTATCATAGTTAGGAAATATTTAGATAAATATAATGTAGAAATTGGCAATATTAACCCTAATGATGAAATCAACAATGCCAAGGGTGAAATTTCATCAACTAGGAATTAAATAAATAATTTTTCTAGGAAGTTGGACACAATTATTCAAGGGATGATGTATTAGGGGAAAGATTCACCTAGTAAGATGGAAGATAATGTTTTTGTTGGACATGAATTATTTGGGCTTGACTCATATATCAAGAAGGATCATTCCTTTAATAATCCTATGCTAAGGCAATTCATACCTAAATTGGATATAAGAAATTTTGATGGTAAGGATCCAACCAATTGACTTTGCCAAATGAAGTAGTTCTTTGATCTCCATTATGTTCCTAATCAACAAAAGGTGATTATGGCATCATTATACTTGGAACCAAATTAATTTATTTTGTATCATTGGTTATGTGATGAGAAGAGAAATAAGGGTTGTGTGGTCACATGGCCATTTTTCAAAAGGAACTTGCTACCTATTATGGAGATAACTTTATTGATAGGTACTTCTGCCAACTCACTAAGTTAAAGAAAATAGGTACTATCAAGGACTATACTTAATAATTTCAAGCCCTTGTCTACGAGTGGAGAATATGACAAGAGAATATTTGAAGGAATTATTTCTAGTAGGTTTAAAAAGGACCTAATAAAATATGTTTTACATTTTTTCCAACCACAATTCTTGTAACAAGTAATACTTATGACAAGAAAGTTGAGGAAAATATTTTGGCCAATAGGTGACAAGTGATACTTATGGTAAGACAAGTTAAGGAAAATATTTTGGCCAATTATTCTATCTATTTTCTAAAAAAAAATCTAATTATTCACTTTTTCACTATATGCACATGCCTAAATGATCAATTTAAACACTTACAAACATTATTTTCAGATTTTATATGACCTATTGTAGATTTATTAATGTAAGTATGAACTAGATTCACTTTGCAACATTTGAAATGAACCCTAATTGGCTTATGAATACAAAATGAGATGAAATATTTCACTTTTTTATTGGATTTTTATAATGAATGAGTGCAAAAATGATGAATACAAACAATCTAAGATGATAATCATATTTTAAAATGATATTTTTTAGATTTCAAAAGATTTATAGTGCCACAAGAGGTAGGCTCACCAAAATGTTTGAATAGGGAAAGGGATCTAGTCCTAAATCACACTTATCCCAATGTGGGACATTAAATATTAGAAATTATCTCAAACCCACTTGACTACAAACCTGAATGAAAGAGTTAAAATGGTGGAACAAGGTTCTAATCCTTGTTATTTAGTGTGTGTGGATGATGCAAACTGATATATAATTGACTAAAATTGAAGGTGCAATGTTATTCCTAGGTTAATCATGCAAATACAACAAACTATTATGATTTTTGAGAAATAAAATGTAGAAAGACAAAAGTAGAATTTAGAAAGGAAGAGAGCAAACATAGAGGAACTCAATATACAAATTTGGCAAAGAATTGTTATTCTAGGGCATGATGCATGCTAGACTAGACTGTTACTTTCTATGATCTAAAAACACAATCTTGAAGCATTTGATTTGTAGCTATTGTTTTGCTAGGGTGATTGTTGGAACTTTATTTGTTGATGAGAAAATCTAGTTTCTATATCTTTCCAACTTGTAGGACTTGAATTCATGAATGACAAATTAGACTTCAATATTCCTCCACTTTTCCTCATATCTGAAAACATGCACACATGAAAGAGGGGGAAGAGTTGTGTTCTATAGGGGATTTCCTAATTCAAACCTCATTTTCGGTATTGCTACCTCCATAACAATTATGATGATATGGAAAAAGATCTTACCCTCAGTTGGTCAGAGGCTAAATAATAAACAAGTAATGGATATACTAATGTTGCAACACACCACTCAAAAATTTACATTCCTTGATGGAATAAAGTTATATACTCATCACCTTCAAGGAGAATTTGATTGCTTGATTGAATTCTTCGATGTGTTAGTACTCACAAAATAAAAGATCATAAAAAATGAACAAACATACATAAAAACATGATGAATAATTGGCATGATGCTTGATTAGAATAAATGTTACAATAATCTTGATAATTATGCTCTTGATTGCTCTTGACTTCTTTTCGTACGATCAATTTTCTCAATAGATTTTCTAGCTCTTACCCTCAATTGGTCAGAGGCTAAATAATAAACAAGTAATGAATATACTAATGTTGCAAATCACTACTCAAAAATTTGCATTCCTTGATGGAATAAAGTTATATGTACTCATCACCTTCAAGGAGAATTTGATTGCTTGATTGAATTCTTCGATGTGTTTGTACTCACAAAATAAAAGATCATAAAAAATGAACAAACATACATAAAAACATGATGAATAATTGGCATGATGCTTGATTAGAATAAATGTTACAATAATCTTGATAATCATGCTCTTGATTTCTCTTGACTTCTTTTCGTACGATCAATTTTCTCAATAGATTTTCTAGCTCTTATTAGATTGAAAAGGACTAGTATTTATATGCAATTCTTCTAATTTCCCAAAAATCAAATACTGATAGCCAAAAAATGAAATTGGAAATTCAAATAATAAAATTAATGACAATGACATATCTAGAATTGAGTAAAAAAGGGGGTGCTCTTGGGCATGGGCCACCCTATACCATACCTATCCTTTTCAAGCCCTAAAGTGTTAGGGAAAAGTATTAAATATTATTTGTTTGATTTTCTAAAGATGTTTACAAAATGGGTGATTAAAAGTATAGGTAGGTCCAAGCACATAGGGGGAAGAAAAACCTAGTGTGAAATTGTCAAGGGTGACAATTTTGGATGCTACACCTAAATCACAATATGAGCTCATAGAATAGAGATAACATGTTCCTTCTACATACCATAAGATCATCATAACTTGGGAACTCCATTTTTCTTCTATTATCTTCATTTAATTATATCTTATGATTTTTCATAACCTATATCATAATATTTTCAAAAAGTGTAACTCTCAAGCTCATATATATCTTATATATAATAGTTTCACTTACATTTATAATGTGGGAGGCGCAACTTTGAGAGCCAATAAATTTTCATCTAGGAAGTCAATTGATCTTATTATTTTAATTATATATATAAATAATATCTACATCTCCATAGCAAGGGACATAGTTATACACCATCCAAAAAATTAGGAAATAAAATGACCTATATAGCTTAGAAATTTAGTTTCTCTTTCCATAGCTTGGAATTTACTTTTTTGTGTTCTTAACATTAGAATTCAGGGTTGACGCACCTTTCCTAACATCGTATGTACCACAAGCTACACAAATATTCTTCCTAGATACTTAATTTGTTAGCATACCTAGAAAATATGAATAATTGATGCATGGGTAGAAGAAAGAAAAAGAGATCTTGATTTTGGAAAAAAAATGTCTAAATAGGATAGAATTTGACTATTGGTATGCACAAAAACCCTTACAACAACTAATTTGACATTACAATCAATCAAAATTTACTATCTAATTTTATTTTTTATCATCTACTTTCAATAATAGTTATAGTCACCTATTCATTAGTTAGTAGCCACTCAAAAATATTAAATCATTAATGAACCAAGAAAATGAATCCTTGTACAGTGAATGTAAGGTGTGAAAGAGGTAGAAAGAAGAAATATAGAGTCATGCTAATGTTGCAAAAGCATCGAAATTTAACCCAAAATACATCTCATACTCTTTAGGGGACTCTCTATACCATCTAATATAATATGCAGTTTAACCAAAGAGTAAATTATTGATGCAAGCATCATATCTTTTGTACTCTACAATCTAAGGGTTATAATTAGTATTTAAACATTTCATGCTAGCATAATAGTGATTTTCACAAGGGTGAGATGTTTTTAATCTAATTAAATCCTTTAAAAGATTAAAAATTATGGACACCAATTTTGTGTGTCCAAATGTTCTCTAACTCTTCTAGGTTTTTTTGCCTAAAAGGAGAGAAATGGACCCCAAAATGCTAATGTCTACATTCAAGATTAATGTAAAGAGGGATGCAATATGCCTAAATGTGATGATCTAAATGGAAAAAACTAATGAAAGATATTTATTTTTTTAATGCAAAACTATTGAAATGCAGGTTGTTTGAAAATATTTTGTGATATGCAAAAACACCTAGAAATGAAAGTAAATTGTAACAAAATTTGATGAAACTAGATGTGTGCACCTGGAGGCTAAAAAAGGATGGAATGAAGGTATGTAATCTCAATAAAACTAATGCAGAATTTGAATGGGACACTTGTGCCAATCTGGGCGACTTAGTCCCAGATCTAGAAAATATGCTTCAAAGCCCATTTCGACCAAATGGGTGTGTAAATCTATAAAAAAACATTGAAAGGAATGTACAATGGGACTAATTCACCATTAGTGGTGACTTAGTCCACTTCTATATTTCTAAAAATTTGAAAGGGGAAAAAAAAGTCCTCAGTCTGCACTTCTGTTCTTTGCAAGTTTTTTCTTCTGAAACTCTGATTTAGGGGCCTAAAAGTGACTTTTAGTGGATATTTTAGCTTTGAAAGCAAGGAGATGTCTTCAATAAGTCTTCAATAATCTTCAAACCCTCAAAGTCCCTAAATTTGCAAACACACAATGAAAGAGAAAGGAATGGTGAATGTTAGGGCATGGGGGTTTGCCTTGGTCGAACCCCTTTTTAGGTAATTAAACCAAAATGAAGAAAAGATGTAATGAAACATGAAACAATGGAGTTATTACCTTGGCATGATGATTGATCTTGATTTTCTATAGCAATGGATGAATAATTTTCCTTTGGATGTCTAAAAAAGCTTTCTTGATGACCTAGAATGCTAAAACTCTAACTTGCTTGACTTGAAAACATGATGAATGATGGATAAACAATGAATTGATTATGAATTAGGGTTTATAGGCTTGTATATATAGGAAATTCACCTAATTTTCCTATTAATTGGATCTCTAATGCTGATATGAAAGAAAATAAAACTTAAAATCCAACTTTTACCGCTCAAAACTCAAAAATAACCTAAATGGGACTAATTCACCACTTTGGGTGACTTAGTCCCACCTACCAATGACTCATTCACCCAGATGGGTGACTTAGTCCTAGAGGATTCCTTTTGCCAGCTGGATTGTTGGGGAATGAGGAATTTTAGTTTTTATGTTGATTTCATCGGGTATTTGGTCAAATTATGCCTTGGGATGCACAATATGGGGCAATATGGTCCTATTAATGATTATATAAAGGTTAATTAGGGATTGGGACACAACTTTCAATGTGAAAGTATGATTAAATACAATTTACAACATTAAAATGAGATTCACTTAGCCTAGAAATGCACAACATCCAATGTGAATGTGTAGGACACACAATTACAACACTAGATTAAGATTATGTTTAAGTTAAAAGCATTCCAAATTAATGTGAGAATGACATTAAATACATTTTACAATATTGAATTAGGGAAAGATAAGTCCATTAATTCCAGAAAGGCATGAAAATCTTTTACAGCACTGTACAATACCTTCACAAGACATCATTAAATTCATTTTATTTAGTTTGCAAGGGTCCAAGATGTAGTGTGGATGTGTAAAACACTTCAAAACACTCAATCAAGGCCTCAATAAGCTTAATTTATCATTAATTATTCCCATATAAAGCAAAGTATACACTTTTTGGTGACACATTAAGCCCCCACTTTAGTGAGAGGATGAACTTGCTTCAAAATCACATTAAAGTAGACATTCAAGAAGAGTCCAATCATACCAATGTGGATGATCTAGGATAACAAAGATGAAGGAGGTAACCAAGCCCCCATGATCTAAGATCCTAAGTTAAACCAACATAAGCACAAGAAGACATGGATAAGGTGAATGATTTGCAGTAAAACAAAATATGCAATCATGTAATGGCAAGAACTAGAAAGAAGAGAAGAGTGAAACTAAAAAGGTGGATGAAGCTTCGAACATTTGTCCAACACATTGTGGATGAGATCTAGGCTATTTGTCCAAAAATGCATACTCACTATGAGGCCATGAAACTCTTGGTTGTTCGCCAGGTGAGAAGTCTAAAAAGGTGAGAAACATACACTCATGGCTAGTATGCATTCACACACACAAGTGGCTATGAGGAAAAGTCATTCCTCGGAATGGGCTTATCGCTCAACCTCTTGATAAATTTAATAAGGTGCCACAATAAAAATGATTTTTGATTTGTATGAGGTAAAAAAAACTTCATATGCTTGACACTTGTAGACATTGTAAATGCAAGATAGTACACAAGGAATGTTCAAGGGATTTTTCTTAGTTCATGCAAGGTCTCATCTTAGGGAACATTGTGCTTAATGTATCCAAGAGAGGATAAGTGCAAATGTTCTCATCTTGTTTCCAATAGAGGACAAGTCCAAGGTCTCATCCTAGGCAACATTGTACCTAATGTTTCCAAGAGAGGAAATTGCAAAAAGAAGAAAATCACATAATGAAATGTGAGTGTCGATGTATGCCCCCACTTTAAAGCAGTTGCTAGCACCATTACTATGAGAAATTGCTTTAAAGTAGAAGAAGAATACATGAGAGCTTACGTGGAAAGGCCTATGCCAAGTCATATGTATCCAATAAGCTACGTCATGAAAAAGGTAGCATGTCACGTGTGAGCTCCAACCTAAGGCATTTTGTCCACATCCCAAGCTTGCTCTTATATGTTCATGAAAGGTTAACGACTAGCTAAAAGAGGCAACGACAGGTGACATACAAGGACAAGGATACCTATCCCCTTGCCTCCACTTAGTGCAAGACAAAGGTGAGCCAAAATGATTGATGAGATGCTTTGTAGAGTGAAAATCAATATCAATTAGAGGAATTGCATGCCCCTACATAAGGAAGAACATCAAAATCATTATGATGGTGGATTTACTACTCAAAGCCTTACATTCATTAGTAGAATGACTGTGAACTCTATAATATGCACAAAATAAAGTCTTGTAATAGAATTTCTTTTGAGTTCATTGAGGGAGAGATCTCAAGTGATCTTGGAGGAGTCTCGACAAGATACCCTCTTGATCAGTGGTAGAAGGTGTTCTTGTAGTTTGCGACAAAGATACCTCTTGCTTAGTATTAGTTGTCATATCTATGCAAGAATCTATAGATTATGAAATTTTGGGCTCTCCTTTATAGGAGGGTGTAAAATCTAATGAATTCAATTCATTAGTGTTTTGTGAGATGACATTGACATTAAGCGAAGATGTCTTTGTTTTTTTGATTGCTTGCAAAGGAGAAAAATCAAGACCACTAGTGTTTATCAGTTTAGGATGCTTTATAGTTAAATTTGGCTTAGAAGAATGTTGTGTGAGAGTGTTGATGTTGAGTGAAGGCTTGGCAATTTCTATGAAAGGAGAAAATCTAAGACCATGTGTTGTTTGTTGTGTGATAGGATCTATAGGGTTGTGGATACCTTGTTCGTTAGCACCACATCCTTTTATGCTATATCCAAGTTATTTCATAAGTTTATAACCTTGTCCATAAAGGTTTTTCATTGCCTTTAGATCGGGTGGTTGTTCGTGTTAAGCTCATCAAACTTTGTTGTGTAGTTTGCTTCTTTGTCTAAAGTGGTTGAGGTGGATGCTTTCGAAGGATCATCCAAGTTTTGTGTTGACATGACTAATTTTTTTGTATTCCTTATTGGAATATGTGTTTATGATCATGTAATCTCCCATGAATGTTGGTGTGAAGTCTATGGAACCCCAATCATCATCTAATAGCTTCATGTGTTCTTTGTTTTGTTGTTGTAGGGGTTCCACATGTGTAGTTGATGCTGATGTGTGTTAAGGGATGTGCTTTGTGTTTCTGAAGCTGTAAGAGACTATAAGGCTCAAAATCGATGTCAATGGTGTATAATTTTTTGTTGTAAATGTATTTTATTTTTTGATGAAGAGTGGAAGGCACACCATTCATTGCATGAATCTAGGGTCTACCTAAGATAAGATTACATGAAAGTTCATGAGACATAACAAGGATTGGTGTATTCAATGTGGCCACTCCAACTGTAAGAGGTATAATGATCACCCCAAGCAATTTCTTTTCCATATTATAAAATTTTCAATTGATCAAGGCCAAGCCTATCTAGAAGGCTTACACTACATGCATTGAGGCCAAAACCAATATCTACAAGAGTTCTCTTATAGATAGGAATTTTTTGTAAGGTCGTTTGGAGCATAGTGTGATAGGTAGGTGAATCCTGAAGAAGATCCCAAAGGGATATCTTTGCGGGAGTATTCTTAAGTTGTTCAACAAGATCATACTCCCTAATGTGTGAATTTAAGCGAGGACCACTAG
>VDFB02097828.1:0-23856 GCA_007258455.2 Sequoia sempervirens
AAGCTAAAAATTCTTTGTCATTTCCCACTCATGCCCCACTTTTGATTTTCCTTTTCTTTTCTTGCTACCAACATCATCCTGATCCAAGTCAATTATCTCATTCTGGCTAACCATGGTATTCGTTGGAACATCTTCTCCAGTCTCTCCATCCTCATTTGACTAGTTTCACTCAATGACAATCTCAACTTGACCTTCTGGTGGCAGTGAGGTATTGTGAATGCCTTCATTAATATTTGGTTGAAGAGTTGACGATCTAGCTCCTTCTTGATCTAATTGATCAGAAGCATTGCCAATTCCAAAGTAAGATTGTATGGTACCTCTATGTTTTGATAATTTTGATGACCTCCCAGTCCCTTCACCATCCTGAGGATTCTTACCCTTGTTGCACTTGCTGCTAAAAATATTGATCTCTCAGTTTGAATAAAAGATGGTAAAATGTGTCTTCTTGTTTAAGGACATAGAATATAGATAATTCATAATTTACTAATAGATCATATTCCCTACTAAATATCATCTTTAATATTGAAGAAAGAATGGAAAAGAGATAAAAAATCTTACAACACTATGAAGAAATGATCACTCACCTTTAAGTTTATGTTTTCCCTGGCTTGATATTCGTTAATGCAGGATGCCTATGTTGTAAGTTTTTAACTTGCTTATGATCAACGTCAAGGTTCCAAGTCCAACTTTTCAATCAAGAACTAAAAAAAATGTGTAAGAATAAATGATAGCTTTGATTGTATTTATATCAATTCATATTTGGTGAATTCCACAGGATTTTTATATGGAATATTAAAAATTGGGTGAATCCTGCATGATTATATAATGATAAGTTGTAATTTTCAAGGAAATTATGGCCCTATGATTACCGTAGTGGTTTCATGACAATTTAAAAAATGTCAAATGTAATTTTTTTTATTATATTGGCGAAATAGGTCATCATAAGCAGCTATTTGTAAATTTTAATTGGTGAAATGGGTCTTCACAAGCAACTATTTCTGAATTTTAATTGGAAAAATGAGTATTGATACAATGCCATTTTAATAGTATTGGTGATTATGTAGGTTTTTTATTATAGGCTTCCGAGATTCTAGGAAAAAATATTAATAAGTCCATTTGAAACATGTAGTTTTTTATGATGAATTTGTTACTTAAATATGCCTCATAAAAAAATTGATGGTGAATGGACATGCATTAGACTGATAATTCAAAAGATCCAGGCGATCTGGCCACCATGTTAGGTATGATTAATTCACCAATTTTGACTTTGTCGATATCTAAAATTCACCTCTAAATTTTTCCCTAGGGGTATGGGTATTAGAAGATTAATTTTTTTAATAAAGTGTTGCTTTCTAAATTGGTTGGATCCTTTCGTTTGAAGAAAAATATTGGGTGGCAATTTTGAAATAAAAATATCTTGTTAATAAGAATCAAAATAATTTCATGGGTCTCAAATTGTCATGTGGCCTAGTTATATTGAATGACCTGGTTAAAATATGAGGTATTATTAAGAAAGGGACTAGAACAAGAGTGGTAAATGGTCTAACTACTAGGTTTTGGGAGGATATTTGGTCTGCAAGCCTTTCCCTCTCTTCCTTAAATAAATTCAACAACATTAAAATCAAGCTTATTCAGGCCTATGGTGAATCCCTCAATACCTATATTGATTGGAGTGGTGCTACCCTAAAATGGACTTGAATTTTTAAGATCATTTTTTTATGGGTAGATTAATGAGGGGTGGTAGTCATCTAAATAAAGAAGAAATATTGAAGGATTTGATAAATCAAATCAAGGAATTTACCTTCTTTTTCAAAAATTAAATGGACACTTCGATCTAGAGTGAACATCCTTCTGGGATTTTTTTGTTAAATATTCTTATAGTATGATGGAGCAATCTATTCTCTTCTACAATAACTTTGTCGAGAAATATTTGGATTCCTTAAATCCTCCACAAAATTTCTTGCTTTTGGTGGGATTCTATTTGTGGAAAGATTCTCATAGTATACAACCTTAATAGGCATGTATTTTAACTTATTAATAGATGTCTTATGTTCCTTGAAGATGTTGAAAGCATAGACCATCTCCTCTTAATTTGTTCCATCAAAAAGGGGGTTTTCTATAATTTTTCTAAATATTTGATGGTTTGTTGTGTTTTCCCCTCCTCCCAAAAGGACTTTATTAATAGTTGGAACAACTACTCTTTCCCTCACCCCATAATTTGTCATCTGTTAAAATAAATTGTCGGAGTGGCATCTTGAAATTTATGGAAACAAGGAAACAACAATATTTTTAGAGATCAAAGAAGAAACAAAGTCAAGGTTTTTCTCTAAACAAAACAAGAAATTTAGGTAAAAATTAACTCAGATAGATATGGTTTCTCAAAATACTATCCTTCCTATGGATAAATTAGAATTAAATTATAACGGGGCATCACACATGATTTGTCATGAATCAATTGGGCCAAAATTCTTAGTGGAAAAGCTACTAAGTGGATTCCTCCTGAGGAAGGCTAGTTTAAATAAAAATTTGATGGATGTTACAAAGGTAACCCTAGTATGGATATTGTAGGGGGTATGATTAGGGACCATTAAGGTAACCTTAGTGAAGGATATACCAAAAAGCTTAGTTTCTACTCTAGTATTGTTGTTGAAGTGACATCCACTTGGTTGGGGATTAGGAGAATAAAAGAAAAAGGAAGTAGTAAGGTTGTCATTGAAGGTGATTTTATGGTCATTATTAAAATCTTAAAAGGATTTTAAGGTGAGCCTTAGACGATTAGTAATATGATGGATTACTATAAACATTATTTCAACAAATTTTTCTAATATAAGATCTGCCATTCCTATAGGGAAGGAAATAGGATAGCTGATGAGATGGCTAATGTTGCCTTATCCTACACTAATTAGGCCTATTAGGGATTTGATAATATCCCTTCCAACATAAAGGAAATAATTTATAGTGAAATACTTGATCATGGGTGGCTTCCTAATATATACAAGAAGGTTAATAATGTTTCAACCTCCTAAGTTGTTATGTCTATTGATGATTCTTGACTTTCTAGTATTATTTATCATTTATCCCCCTCAAGTGTGTGAGTGCATCCATAATAAGAAGGATGCTAACAAGGATTACTTATTCATTTTTTGGAAAAGGATGAAGATTATTTTTAACAATATAAAATTTAATTATGAGAATTTAATATCTCATCATACGAAGGGTAGCACCATCATGTTTGGTTAAATTTGGAAATGATGTCATTTAATTCCTTGACTATTATTTATTTTTTGGGAAGTGGTCTTATTATGGAAATGAAATATTTCCGAAATGTCATCTGAAGTGGTGATCCTCTCCACTCAATTTTTATTGAGGTTTAATTTACATAAGATTACCCCTAATTACAGTACTTTTGATAGGTTACATGATTTGTAGATTAGGACCATTATTATTGGCAAGGTTGACACATGCCATATCTCATCCCCTTTATGTGTCTACTCTTTCTTCAAGATTGAATTTTTCATTTCAAATCCCATACCTCCTGCTCGATGTTTCAATATTTTTGTGAAGGTTTCTCTTCAAACTTTGTGCAAGTTCTTTTGCTGCTAGAATGTGGGAGCCAAGGAAAAGGATAGAACCTCCATATTGCATCTTGCTAGAAAAAAATGTTTATTTGTCGAGAATTTTTTAGGCTTGCCTCAACCCCTTCTTCCAAGCAGTGCGGGGGTATTATGATAACCTGACTTCCAAATTAGTAACTCTTGGAATATGGGTGAAGAAGTCATTAGTAGTATCCAGTTTGAGGTTACTGCTAGCCTCATTGTTAAATCCATGGGCCTCTAGTACAAATATCTTAAGGTGGAAAATATTTGTTATAGGAAGTACTACAGATTCAAAAATAAATTCTTTAAGGAAGTTGACCAACCTATTCATCTGCATAATGGCTATGATCGGGAGAAATTGAATCCCCCTACAACTTTGTAAGCATTCAATTAATTTGATATTTCACCATGAAAGGAATATATGCCAAAATGCATGGTTACCATTTTTCTTTTTTAAATAATTTTCTTCATAAGGAGTGTATTAATGTGCCTTTTTTTGTGCTGTCATCCCTAACAACATGCATTTTTAGAGGAGCCTCATCACCCCTACATCAAGGATCAATTTATGCCCTTTATAAATTTATGTGTGATGCTACTGCTAATCAAACCCTATCCCTAATGCTACCCTCATGGATATAAATATCATTTAAAATCACTTTTGATCTTTACCTAAATCTCTCCCTTTCATCTTAAAGCCAAAATATAAAAACAGGGGTTTCCTTTGTTGTCATGTCTCCAAATCCCTCTTGTGGGTTGTACATAGATATTGCTAGCCCTCATAAAACAATTTCCCCTCATCTTCTCAATAATTTTGAAAAGCATAAGGTGAATCTCTTTGGATCTATAACTATTGAAATTACCAATGACCTAGAGCCTTACCAAATGGGACTGAATAGTAGTGGGTCTAGTGAAATATGTTCTACTAAACAAGCTAGTGCCATGTCAAGAAGAATAAAGGGAAAGACACTAAAGGGAAAATGTTAGTGCTTGATTATGAGGGTTTGGATGAATTGGATGAAGATTTCCTACCTTAATGTGAGGAAGTTAATAAAAATAATATGAAGCTTGAGGATGAAGAAGAGGAAACCAATGTTGGGAGGGGAAGGAGATTAATGTTGAAGAGGAAATATCTAGTGAAAATAATTAAGAGGATTTACAAGGAATTGAATGGGAGGAGGAATTTGGTAAGGAAAACCTTAATGTAGACCTAGAGGAAATGGAAAATGAAGAAGGAATAGGCAACAAAACCAACAAAAATAGGGAAAAAAAAATCAAAGGGAAAACCTAGTTGCTTCCTAAATGATAAACTTGAAGGTGATTGTGAGAACATAAGAAACAAGGTTTCTTCTCCTAAGGAATTTTTTGCCAATATCACTACTATAGCGGATACAATCAAGCAACATGATATTTATCAAAATATTTCTAGTAAGTCAAAGATAAGAAAAATTAAGAGGAAATTTGGGAAAGAACAAGAGGAGAAGACTCATATGACCTTTATTTTAGACTGTATGAATGAGAAGGATTAGAGGTTGGTAAAGGACCTATTGAAGAAAAATTTGGATTCCATTACCTCTTCTAAAAATTAAAGGTTTTTGTTTCTTTGTATTTTATTTTGTCATCATTTAGGCCTATGTTTTTTCTTCTACTTGTTCTTAGGTCTATTTATGAGGTTTGCATGCCTCATTTTGTTGGCTTCTAGATGATTGGAAAATTTGGCCTTAGTTTTTTTGTTTTTCTTGGTTAAAATATTTAGTTGAAGGGCCCTTACCCCACTTTTAATATAAAAAAAGTGATCTAGACTCCAAATAAAAGTGGAATTTTAACTCTAATAAAAAAATTAAAGATATAAAACAATAAAATTCCACACATCACATATAATAAATGTCTACTTCCTTAAAGTTGTTTATTTATTCCACCACAAAATACATATGAAGGAATTGGTCCTAAATAAAATTATAATCCAAAATGTAAACTCCATCATTCTCTATCCAAAATTTTAAAATCTAAATGTCCTATATCCAAAATTCCAAATATTTCATTAAAATCTACTATCCTCCATCATGTTAGTGTAGGTTTATTTACTAGTGGGATATTTAATTCCCTTGTTTATTAGGCTTTTCCTACACATTTATTAAGCTTTCTTAGGATAATTAAATAGTTTAATAGGATAATTAAATAGTTTAATTATTTAAAGTGATGAGTTTTCCTCCACCTTTTAATGGAAGAGTATTTAATTTTTCATCACTTTATTTAATGTTGGTGGTTTTGGTGGTCAATTCTCATTGGTCGGTGTTCCATATCCATCCTCTCCTAAGTTCTATATAAACCAACTACCTAGCTTGTATTTTGAATCAATCAATCTTAGAAGCTCTTAATTTATTTTTTTATATTGACATTGCATAGTCTCTTAGAGTCCTAGTTTACATTCTTTATGCTTTTCTATTTTATGTATTTTTTATTTTCTCTTAAAAGTTCCTTGGGTTATTCAATCTATTTAAGACTACTAACATGGTATCAGATATATTTTTTAAAAAAATATAAGTTCTTAGATTCCTAATTGAGATATTCAATTTCTTGTAAAAATCTTGTAAACTTTTGTGCACTTGTCTCTTATGTTTTTGAACAATTCAAAGAATCGTAAAGGGTTTACAAAGATTTAACTGCCTCTTTATATTTCATATGTGTTTTGTGAGATGTAGGTGATTGCAACAATTTTTATTATACTAGCAGTATTTTGACCATTCCAATCTATCTAGGAGGCTCAAGAAAGTCAAGATTGAATTTGTTTCATCCAAATTGGATACCATTTGACATAGTTTCAAAGAAGGGTTTAAAACTAAGATTTGGAAAATACCCTTTTATTAGAGCATTTTCAGTCCAAACTGACATTTCCATTGAACTTAAAAGACCCAAAAACCACTATTCTCATATAAAATTTATTTATCTTAGAAGAAATTGATTTTTGGTAAATTTTTATTTTGTTAGTGGGGTCATTACTATTTGCTAAATTCAACCATTTAAAAAATAAATCATAACTCTTTGCCATGATCTCCATTTTTGGAAAACAAGATATCATCGAAAATTTGGAGATGAGAAATTTCCATCCAAAGAGGAATTGAAAATAATTCCTTTCATCTTGTACTAGATATTTTATGTTGAAGTTGTTTGCTTCTAATTTCTTCAATAGACCATAATTTTCACCTCACTGCTCTAATTTTTGGAAATAAATAGGTATTGAAAACATAGTGAAGAGCACTACATAGCTATAAGTCTCATTTTTCTAGGTTCCTTCTCATATTTGTTCTTTATTGTAATTTTTTTTTCTGGTTGTTTTGAGTTGATTGAGTATTGTATCTTAGAAAAGGCATTGTAAATGCACTGAATAATACATGTCAACCATATGATATTTAGGGGGTGCTTTTTTATACTATTGAAAAGGGTGGGAGTGTTCTTTGTGTTCTTGTGTTCATGTTATTTCCACATTCTCTTATGTATTTGTTCATCATGAGTTCAACAACAATCCCTACTTTAACTGAACACAACTATTTTGATTGGAAGTCACAAATGATTTTTTACTTAAGAAGTCTTGGTTAATTACATAGAATAGCAATGGGGTTAGGGACTAAACCTACTAAAGTTGAAGACAATCCTGAGTGGTTTAGCAAATGCAATAAATTATATGGAGCATTGTGTTTATTTGTATCTCCTAATTTTATCTTTCATATTTAATCTTTGAATAATCCAAATGAAGTATGGAAAGAGATAGAAACTATTTTTGGAACTCAAGATTCTATGAGAGGTCATATATTAGAGAATGAACCAATTAGTTTTAAGTCAAAGAAAATTTATCTCAATTTAGGATTTCTTTAGCAAATTGAAATCACTAAGGCTACAACTGTAACAATATAGAATTGATAAGAAAGATGAACACCTGATCCTCAATATTCTCTCTAAGCTTGGTTTTGAATATTTAGTGTTTGTTTCTACCTTTTATGGTACTAAGGACACACTTGGTTCTACATTCAAAATTCCATCTTTAGATGATTTTTCTAGTTCTCTCATGCAGGAGCATGATAATATATTTCAAATGGGCACTCTCAAGTCTTCTAAGTCACATGCCTTGGGAACCAACCATGGCATAAATGAACAATAAGGACAAAGTAGCAATAAGGACAAGAAATGAAAGGATATAAAGAATAAAAAGGATAAAAAATCAACTGCTCCAAAGGTATCCAATGAGACATCATCTTTGAAAGGTGAAAAGTATAAGAGAGAGGTCAAATGTTCCTATTGTAAATTTTTCAAGATGCACAAAAATGTTTGAAAAATTAGGCAGATCATCTAACACAAATTATTGAGAAGAATAATCTCAGTGGTCCTGATTTCATCAAATAGAGTTCAAAAAAGGGCTCTCACAAGGCCAAATATAACAACAAGGGAGAAGGAAAGGGAAAGGCTCTTGTTTCATTCACTTCTCCACCATGCACATGGGTTCTTGATTTAGGTGCTTCACACCATATGGATTCTTCTAAGGATGAGACTGCATCTTTTGAGCCATGTACTATGCCTTCCATTTTGATGGGTGATGACACATTCATTGAGATGTTTGAGAGAGGTTCTGATGATATGGGGTAAGGCACATTTTATGTTGTTCTTTGTGTGCCCTCTTTATCAATTAATCTCATATAGATTGATCAGATCACTCACATAGGTAGAAGCAAGCCAGTGGAGTTTACTCTTGATTCAATGGTGATTTGTGAGTTGTATAATGACTCTATAGTTGCATTGGGATAGCAGATCATCCTTCTCAACTTTATTTTTTCTCTCACTTTATTCATGATCTGCCTTCATCTATTCTACTCACTCATTCAAATGATGTGATTAATTTATAGGATCAATGGTTTGGCCACTTCAACTACCACTACCTATAATAGCTCAACAAATATGACATGGTTATAAGATTTACCGAAATATTTTTTTCTAAATGTATTTTTCATGGTTGCATTATTGGCAATAATTTTGAAGAGAAGTTTCACAAAGGTAAATCTTGGAGAACCTCACAATTTTTTGGAGATGGTACACAATTATTTGGTAGGGCCATTTCAACAACCATATTTCACTAGAGCCTGATATGTTTTGACCTTCATTGATGATATTTCTTGTTACACTATTGTATACTTTCTTAAGAAAAAGTTTGATATCTTTGATTCATTCTTGGAGTACAAAGATTTTGTAGAGAAAATACTTTAAAATCTATCTTTTTTTGTGTGCAGATAATGTGGGAGAATGTGTCAACTATAATTTTGTGTAGTATTATGCTTCATAAGGCATTGATTTATAGTATACAATTCCCTACAATCCTCAACAAGATGGAGTTGCAAAATAGAAGAATTATTCCTTGAAAGAGATGACCAATTGTATGATTCATTCCAAGTATTTTGAACCACCTTTCTAGGTAGAAGCCATTAATTGTGTGTGCTATATCCAGAATTGAGTTCTGCATAAATTTGTGAAGGGGTGACACCTTTTCATGTTGGACCAATCAAAAACCATCAGCTAAGTAGTTTCAAGTGTTTAGATCTAGTGCATGGGTCCACATTCTGACAAAGAAACATAAAGCTATGGATTCATAGATCAAGCCTTGTATATTTCTTGGTTACCTAGATGGTGCCAAAGGTTATAGGATTATTCATCCTACCACACATGAGTTGTTCATTAAGATGAGTTTTCATTTTAAGGAGAGTTCTTCCAGTCCTTCTCTTGACACTTTTCCTACCACTATCAGTTTGGAGTCCTTGTATCTTGATTGTGTCTTCTTCCTCTACTTCAAATGATGATAGTGATAATGACGATCCACATATTTCATCTTAAGAGGATGATGATTCTCCACCTAATTCTCCTCCTCCAATCATAGGGCTTCATTGGGCTCATTATAATTTGTAGTCAATAGGTAATTGGGTAAGGAATCCCTCTAATCATAGGAGAATAAGATCATAGTTTTAGGATGCTCCTCATGCATTCCTTGCCTCAAATTATGATCCATGGAGTTTAAAAGAAGCTTCTGGTGTTCTCAAGTGGGATGCATCCATGCAAGAAGAATTGAGTTCCTTGGAGAGAAACCACACTTTTGATCTTGTACCACTTCCATCTTACTTGGTTTCCAAAGGATTCTCCTAAGTTATAGGGACTAACTACTTTAAGATTTTTGAAGTAGTTGCTACAATGAATTCCATCTTACTTGTCCTTGCTATCATTGCAACACATAGATGGGAAGTTCATCAAATGGATGTAAATATTTATTTTCTTCATGGTGATCTTCAAGAGGAGATATATATGGAGAAACCTAAGTGGTTTGATTAGGATCCTTCACTTGTGTTTCAACTTTGAAATTCTCTCTATGGCCTCAAATAGGCCCTTAGGGATTGGTACATGAAGATGAACGTTGTCCTTTTGATAGTTGGGTTCACTTAGTTCCATTCTAATCCTAATCTCTATATTTTGTAGTAGGATGATACTCACACCTTCTTAGTTCTCTAAATCAATGACTTGTTGATCACAATGAGTCACTCATCCACCATTCGAGTAGTGAAAACTTCCCTTTATGATCAGTTTTTGATGTCAAGCTTGGGCTTAATGCATTATTTTTTTGGGATTGAGATCAATTAGTCTTCTACACGTATTTCTCTTGTGTAGCCTAAGTACACACTAAACATGCTCTAGAGGTTTCACATGGTTTATTGTAAGCTTGCACTAACTCCATTCTTGTTAGGAGTCAAGCTTGAGCCTAAGTGTTCTTCACCCTTGGTGGGTGGCTCTTTGTATCAAAATATTCTTGGTAGTATTTTCTATTTGAATCATATGAGGCCCAACATTTCATATTTCATAGGAATGGTCTCTCAATTTATGCAAGAGACACATGAGCTACACTAGAAAGTAATGAAGCAGATTCTTCACTACATCAGGGGTACTCACAATTATGGGATTCATTATGCAATGGTCATGGGATTTGATTTGGTGGGACACACAAATTTAGATTGGGTGGGAAATTCTCAAGATCATAAGTCTACTTTAGGGTATTGATTCTCCCTTGGATCCCATCTAGGTTGTTGGTAAAGCAAGAAGTAGTCTTCTATTTCTCTTTCATCTACAAAGTTCAAGTATCAAGGCACAATTAATCCTACTATCAAGGCCATCTGGCTACATAAAATTCTTATTGAATTTAGAATTTCCTTTCAAAATCCCACATTCATCTATTATGACAACTAAAGTTCTATTCAAATCTCTTACAATTTGGTTCATGATCAAAGTACCAAGCACATGGAGATTCACATACACTACATTTGGGAGCTAATTCATTCAAAGATCATTGATCTCAAGTGTTGTTAGAAATCATATCATATTTTAAATATCTTCACCAAACCTTTCAATTAGATCAAGTTCCTTCATTTGCGAGCTCTACTTGGGGTGAAGTTGGTGTCATCTTTTGGAGGGCTCCTTAGTCCTATTCTCTCTCTATTTCGGGGGGAGGGTTGGATTCTTCTTTGTTGGGGGGAATTTGATATGTACATGGGTACCTAAAATGGCCTCATTTTCTAGGAACCATCATATTTTTCATCCTCCTAAGCTATATTTAAGGGAGGTGTTTGTGTAGGTTTTTATTTTCTAGTGAAATATTTAATTTTCCTAGTGGGATATTTAATATTCTTGGTGGGGTATTTTATTCCCTTAGTTATATTTTTTTATAATATTTTAGATATAAGTAGAGGACTCATGTCCCGATGTGATGGATATTTTTTTGTAATTTTTTTCCAAGTAAATAATTAATTATGATTTTTTTATTACAACTTTTTAAAAATATAAAAACTCGTATGTATGACCACCTTAACTTGGTCAAAACTTCATGAATTTTTTTTATTTTTTTTAATCTATAGTATGCAAACCATAGAATGTGATGCATGTTTTGGATTCAAAAAATGTGATACCATTTGAAAGATATAGATGTTTTTTCAAGCAACCTATCAATCAAGACAAATTTAGTCATAATTCAAAGTAAAGCATAATTTATATTGGTGGAGAGCTGAGAGTCTCCTTCAAAATTCCTTTTTGTTTCATCAATTTTGGGTAAGAAAAGGTTTTCAGCCACATACCCTACACATATCCATCATATTGCAAATTTTTGGCCCATCATGATCTTGCACATACCCCTCTCCTAAGTTCTATATAAACCCACTACCTAGCTTGTATTTTGCATCAATCAATCTTGGAATCTCTTAATGCATTCTATCATATTGGCATTTCATAATCTTATAAACTTTTGGTTTGCATTATTTATGCTCTTCTAGTTTATGTAGCTTTTATTTTCTCTTAAAAGTATCTTTGGGCTATTCAATATATTTCTTATTTCAAACACATCATAATCCAACATCCCACCTAAAACAAAAAATATTGACTCAAAAATCTAATACATCCTCATTGAAAAACTTTAGTATAAGGACGTTAATATAACTCTATCATGATAAGAGTATTTGGATAATTATAATTCTACTATTAATAAGGATCTAAATAAACTCCATGGGTTGTATGAATGCATTGTGATCCTAATAAGATATATCCTCTTTGTGTGTTACTATTGTCATTTCATGAAAAAAATATATAGATCAGTACTCGAACAATGAAAATAGGGTACTTCACCTTTTAGGAGATGGAGCACAAGGGATGAGGGCCTACACCTATTTCCTTCAAGTTTCACTCAAGGATACCATAGAGATCTCAATCCAATGATAGAATGGGGTAAAGAGATCTGATATAGGGTTTCCTAGGGTGCGATTAAAGACAATAAAGGGGTTCACCACCAAGTTAGGGCTTGTAAAGACAAGAAATGAAAGTGACATGCAAAACCTAACTACATGACATAGAATATGAAACTAAAATGCAAAATAAAAAACTAAGAATGAATAGAGGTGCACCTGGAAGAGGGATGACGTAAAAAAATAATCCAAACCTTGAAATCTTGTTGTTTGATTCCCATTGGTACTCATACACTAGTCTAGGTGATTTAGTCCTAGAGAAGGTTTTTTGTTCCAAAACTATAATCTTTCAAGGACTAGTCGGAATCTCCTAAAACCTAAAAAATGGTAGTACTAGGACTCATATGCCACAAGTGGTGATTGAGTCCCAGTATAAGGGTTTGGCTGAAATTTTTGTATGCTCTAGTGATTTCTTGTAGATTTCTTCTTACCAAATCTTTGAATCTGAAAACCTAAACTTTTGGCATGTAGGTGACTTTTCATGATATTTTCAATGTAGGTGACAACTTGGATAAGTTTCTTTAATCCAATAACTTATTCTTCATAGATCCTTCAATCTCCAAGAGACCTAGATTTTCAATCACAGATGTATAGAGAGAGAGAGAGAGAAACTTGTTGATTGCTAGAACATAAAGATTTACCTAGGTCAAACTCAATTTAGGTAATTAAAACTTTTTATGATAAAATGAAACATGAATATGAAACATGAACAATGATACCTTCAATGATGTCATGAAATCTAAATCAATAATCTAACATGAAGTGGCTATGAATAATGTATATCTTGATCTTGAATTGGATATGAAACAATGCTTGCAAATGGATCTTCAATGTTGCATCCCAACACTAGCTCAACAACATGCTTGATCCATTATGATCTTGACATGATGATGGATCTTGAATTGGTGCAATAAATGATGAATAAATCTGCCCTTGAATTCCTTTGAAATGATCTTGAATACTCTTAAATGCTCTTGTGAAAACTTGTGATCATAAAATTTCTATTAGGAATGCTCTCTTGAAAGTTTTAGGTGAAAAAGAGTGAATTAATCTTGTATTTATACTTGTTCTTGGAAAATTTCTTGAAATTACAACACAATAATCCAACATCAGATATAGGAAGATAAAATTGCACCAAGAATTGAATTTAAATTAGGTCCTAATTAGAGTAGGACTCATATTCCCAAGGTGGTGTATGAGTCCTAGTGGCTCATAACTAGAGAACAAACTCCAATACATGTCTTGTTTAATGTGAAATTCAATGTTAGGTCTAAAGACCTAGGTGAGACTCATATGCCAAAGGTGGTGTATGAGCCCTAGATCACCAAATCTAGAACACATGACACAAAACACTAAGTTATGATTGATTATTTGATAAGTGTCAAGATTATCCTCAAAAAGATGCAATAAATAAGGCTTGTAGATTCAAAATAGGACCAATTAAGGCATAAATTAGCCCAATTAATTAATAAATCCCTAGATTAATTTTGAAGTGTTAGGATACACTTTACAAAACCCTAAATAAGGCATAATTAATTCCATTTAGTTCAAAAATCCCTAAACCTAATGTGATGTTGTAAATAAATACACTTTACAACACTAAATTAAGGAAAATTTACATTTATTTAGCTTAAAATGACCATAAACCTAATGTGAATGTGTAAAACACATTACAACAGTAGATCAAGTTAAAATTAGGTTCATTTTAACATTAATTATTCCCAAATTAAGTGTAAAAAATGTAAAGGGTGACATTTTCCATCACTACATTTAGCCCCCACTTTAGTGATAGGAGGAACTATCATCAAACTCACGCTAAAGTAGACATTTAAGAGGGGTCAAAGTGTACAGATTTGGATGGTCTAGGATGAAAAATATCAAGGGGGTGGTCAATTCCCCAAGATCCAAGATCCTATGTCAAGCCAACATAAGCACAAAAGGACATGCACAAGGTGTATGGTATGCAACAAAACAAGATAACCATGCAATGTCAAATAAATAACTTGTCAACTGAAAAGGAAATAAAAGGTTGATTAAAGTTTGACCATTTTTCCCACATGTTATGGAACATATCTAAGTTTTTTTCTAAAATTTTAGGCTCACTTTGAGGTAATGAAACTTCAAGTTGTCCATCGGGTGAGTATGCAAAGGGGGTGGCTTACAAGTGGAACCCGATGTCCACTATTGAAACCAAATGCATGCACACAAGGGCTAGTGGAACCTCAAGTTTTCCATTAGGTGAGACCCTAGAGATATGAGACGCATAGACACACAACCGGTATATGCTCACACCCATAAGCAAGTGGCTATGGGAAAGTTACACCTAAGTTCAACTCCCATACATACAACCATACCAAAGCAATGCCTCCAGATAAATTTGATAAGTCACCACATAAAAATGAACTTTGAGCTTCATGAGGCAAGCAAAGCTTCATATACTTGATACCCATGAAAAAAAAAGATGGCTCCATAGGCAAGCAACGTGTGTTATACATGGTGGCCATATAACGGTTATTGTAAATGCAAAATAGTGTAAGGTACATTCAAAGGGAATTTTCTTAGTTCATGTAAGGTCTCTTCTTAGGGAACATTGTGCCTAATGTATCCAAGAGAGGACAAGTCAAAGAAATATCACGCTCTTAGAGGGTATCAAGCTCAATGACAGTTCCAAGAAAAGGACATATCGCAACAAGAAGGAAAAATCACACAGTGAAACATGAGTGTTGATGTATTCCCCCATTTACAGAGGTTTCTAACACCATTTTTGTGAGAAATTTCTTTAAATTAGAAGAAGAAATGAGAGGTTTTTTGAAAAGCATTGTTCCAAGTCATATGTTCTCAAATTAAATTGCATAATGAATAAGTATGTCATATGTGAGGCAACTTAAGGCATGTCGTCCACATCCCCAACTTTCTCATGTCTATAAATGGAAAGTGTTCAACTCTCCAAAAGAGACAACAACAAGTGTCATACAAGGACAATACTACCTAACCCCTTCTATCCACTTAGTGCAGGACAAGGATGAGCCAAAATTATTGATGAGAAATATGAAAATCAGTATCAATTAGAGGAACTAGGTGTTTCAACACAAGGAAAAGCACCATACACCCTAAGTTGTTGAATTTTTTTACTTGAAGCCTTACTTCCATTAGTAGAATGACCATGAACTTTATGATATGTGAAAAATGAATTCTTGTAGTAAAATTTCTTTCATCTTCTTGGAGGGAGGGATATCAAACGATCTTGGAGGAGTTTCGACAAGATACTCTCTTGATCAAAAGTAGAATATGTTGCTTTATTTTGCAACAAAGATATCTCTTGCTCAGTACAAGGTGGCATACTCTCCTTTATACGAGGTTTTAAAATCTATCAAATTCAAATCATTAGTGTTATGTGTGATGAAATTGATGTTAAGCGAGGATCTATTTGTTTCTTTCATTTATTTTGAAGGAGAAAAACCAAGACCACTAATTTCTATCAGTTTAGGATGCACTAATGTTATAGGTGGCTTAGAAGAATCTTTTGCAATAGTGTTGATATGAAGGAAATGCTTTTTGGGCTCAATAGGGACACAAATATCCATGAATTGTGTCATAATTTCATAACCTTTTCCATAAAACTTTTTCATTTCTTTTGGATTTGGTGGTTTTTGATAATCAGCTTCATCAAAGTTGTGTAATTTGTTTCTTTTTTTAAAGTGTTTTAGGTGGATTCTTTTGAAGGGTATTTCCAATTTTATGTTGACATTATCACTTTTTCTTTTCCCTTTATAGAGTCTTTTTTTATGATCTTGTATTCACCCATGTATTATGAGAAGTCTAAAGAACCCAATAATCTTCTAATAACTTCATGACTTACTCAATATGTTTTACTTTTTTCTTGCATGGATTCCACTTGTGTAGTTGGCATAAATGTCTTCAAAGGATTTTCCTTACCTTTTTCAATGTTCAAACAACTATTTGGTTGAAGGTCGGCATTAATTGTATACACTTTGTTGTTGTAGATATACTTCATTTTATGATGAAGGGTTGAAGGAACTGCTTGCATCTCATGAATCCATGTATGAGCCGGTTACACTGGAATCTCTAGGTAGTAATGTTTCCCATGTGGTGTTGTGTGAATGTGTTGTGTTCTTGTCTCCTTTTGTGATTAATGGTTGAAACGACCTTATGGGACCCTAAGTCACTTTCATCATTCTTGATAATTTTGATTGTGGGAGAGTTAATTAAAAAGGGAATAGCTATGTTGTTAAATCGAATGAACATTATGTAGCCTCATGTGAATGATGTATTTCACTACGAAGAAGTTAAATAGCCCAGTTTATAGATTTTGACTTGCCAAGATTTAAATATTAATGCACCTATCTACCCTCTTGTAGGACTTGTAAGTGTTTACGATGAACAAGATTAGGAAAAGTAAAAGCATTAATTGTATGTTTCATTCATGTTGATTAGCATGTCATGGTGAATTATTGTTCTAAAGACCGAGACAATCTAGGATGGAAATAGAGGGGAAAACAAAGTGAATGGCTAGAAAACTATGGATATGATTGTTATAAAATCCACCTTCGTGTTATCCTATAACCTTGAACCTTATGGAGATGAAAGATGATTCTTAAGACATGACTATTGCGTAGACAATACAACTTCACTAAATTTAACATCATTTAACTTCATAATGCAAGCGAATAACTTAGTGTAAAACACTATAACTCTTATATCTAAATCTATGTGCCTTGCAGTGATTTGAAAATGTAATTCTTTTCTTGTGTGTGGAGAAATAAAGTGTTTCCAAATAGTGCATGTTGCCTTAAAATCAATTGGATGTGTGTTTTGTGTAAAGCTATTTTGAAGATAGGAAAGAAATATGTTTGAATGAGTAAAGGACCTTGGTCTTGAAATTGCATTCCTACCATAGGATGTATGCATGAACTTGTGTATGGAATCAATTACCATTGGGTAAGAGTTTTGAGATAAACTAGAATAGTGAATCCATGTGCATGGTAAATAAATAATACTTATGGTAAGGAAAAGAATGCATTAGTAAATCTTTCCTTGTTTAATTTCAAATATAAGCTCTTCTTTCATTGCATGGTAGGCCTGAAAAGTAAAATGTCATGTGCATTGTGGTAGACTTACATTAGCTACACTTAGGTTCCCAATTGCATTAGAATTGATAGAATATCATATAAATGATAACTCATTATATCCTATTTAGAGATGCAAATACTAACTGCATGGCTAAGTAAATTTTTTTGTGAAAAGAATGTTGTGCTTGTGGTGCTAATAGATTGGACTATGCTTTCCTCATCATGTGCGAGTATTGGGTAGCCTTGTTGAGAAGATGTTTTATAGTGGATGTGTATGTAAATTATAGAATATAATATTTTGTAGTTTAATTATGTGTAAGAAAATGGCTTGTTCCTTAACAAAAAAATAAAATTTGGAAATGAAGTTATCTTGTATTCCTTGTGGATGTGAATACCTCATAATGGATCTTTTGTTGTGTACTAAGGGAATTTTTGTGGATAGAACAAGTTGTAAAAGTAAGTGTATGTATTGTGCATCTGTGACTCGTACAAAATAGAATGATAAAATTCTTGATAGTTAATGTGACTTGTCATGTGGAAACCAGTATATGTGTTGTACCCAAGTGCGAGATACAAGTTATCCGACTTGGGATAAGGGTGGTAGATGTCTAGTACAATCCCTTATGAGTACCCTTTGTGATGGACTTTATGTAAGCCAGCCTAGTTGTCTATTTATGTAAATGTATCAAGTGTGTGGATGTGTATTTATTAAATGAAATGTGATGTATTCCCTTGTGTTAGTCTTATTTTTATGTTAAATGTGTACCCCTAGCGTTTGGTTCCCCCCTTATGGGAGTGCGATGCCAGCTAGTGTAAATAGGGGTTGAGAGGCATATGTTCTCCCATCGGGAAATTACGAGCTCAGGGCATTGTCCCTAATCCTGACAAAGGATCTATGTCGAGTCGTTGTAATCCTCCCATGGACGTTGACCATGGCCTACTCCCCCACATATGAGAGCCACACTTGTTGGTTCAAAGTGCAAACCTATTCCTTGATGTTTATAACCCATGGGTAAAGGATGGAATTTTATGGACCACCAGTTACTTTTATTTTTGTGGTCAGGGACCACCAGTGATTTATATTTATGTGGTCGGGGACCACCAGTGATTCATATTTATGTGGTCAGGGACCACCAATGATGTAGATTTATGTGGTCAGGGACCACCAGTTATTCATATTTATGTGGTAAGCGACCACCAATTATTGCATGCTATTATACTTTGGTTAGAGAACCACCATTCCCCTCCTCCCCTTAGGTGGCTTATCAAGTCACATGGTGCTTGTGATGTGCAAATTTTATTGTTGAAATATGGATTATTGGTAACTCTTGATTGATTTTTTTTAGTTGATTATGCGTCAGCAATGCTAAATTTTACAGTTATTTTATTAGGCTATTTAGCCATTTGGAGGTTGTTATAGTCCGATTTTCCTCAAGGACTTGTTTGAATTTCATTTTCACATTAAGATTGAAATGTTGCTATGTAGCTACAATTGATCTTCATTTTTTTATCTTGAATTTATGGTTCCTCTTTGAGAGTTATATTGGAACTTTGGTTTGTTATCTTATGTTACTCAATTTGAGGCTTTCTCCTTATTTGCAAATTGTTGGCATGTGTGGTGTAATGTGAAATCTATAAACTGCCATATCCTAGGGGGTTCCTTGGCAGGTCATATAGGGGAGTAGATGCGCTGGGGAATTATTTTTTGAAAGGGGTTGCAAATGAGACCGGTATGGGACGGTCATTGATCCATTCTTCCCCTCATTCTATGATTGTTCTCATCTATTTGGAGGAGTCCTTAGAGAAGGGCCTCGAGATCATCTTCATGATTTGCTATGGTATCCAGGAATATCCATCCTTGTAAACCCCATTGTGTGAGCCTTGTGTTGTATGTGATGTGTTTGTATGGGGAAAGTCTCACCCAAATTGGGAAGACAATCCTTCCTATTGTTGTGTGTACCTATGAAATTGCAAGTGGAAGAGATGTGATATACATGTGAATTATGTGAGAGAGTTAGTAACAAATGATGCAAAGTTAATATTCTTTGATATGCGGTATGAGTGTCATGATTATAAGGTAAAATATTCTCTTAAAGAAATATTTGGACAAAATGTGAAGCTAATAACTCTTGAGACATGTTGGGATATTTGAGAAAAGGCACACTCTAATAACACGAGTGTTATTAACGGAAATTAGGATTTTGAGATGTATTAAAGGATGCTTATTTGTTGATATATTGTTGTAACTTAGTTGAAGATGGTTGCTTGGGTAACAATTTATGGCTGCATGAATGGTTGTTAACTGTGCATTTTGTTTACATATTGTGAACATATGGAATAAAAGTTCTATTTTTAACGGTTGGATGTTAAATTCATGAAAGTAATGTCTCTTATGTGCCCTTTTTAGTCTACTCTTGTTGTCAATTCTATAAAAGTAGTTATTGTATATTTGATACCTTGTACAGTTTCCATGGTTAGTTGCAAGTTTCCACACTTTGTGAACTTCCCTCTAGCAGGATTGTTTGAGCAACTATTTATCATTGTGACTGTTGTTCTATGATTTATGCTATTGTATAGAGTCATGTGAATTTGTGTAAATCTTTCTTTGATCCAATACGAAAACAAAATTGCATGTTCCTAATTTTTTAATGTTTTGATTTCCTTCATCATGGAAATAGAATCATTAGCATGAATTAGTTTATTATGTGTTGCTATAATGTTGTTAAGTTCTAACCCCAAAAGACTTCCTCCTTAAGAACCCAATTAGTGATTTGCTAGTTATAACATAATGATTGTGTAATTAAAATTGTCTTGGTGTGTGATGCAAGTGTTTGTAAGTAGGTAAGGATCCTGATGACATTGTCCTTGGGGTGGTGTGCATGAAAACCAATGCATGATCTATATTTCTTTTATTTATAAGGAAATACTTTTGATGGATACTTATATAGTTGTGTCATACTATTTGGTCATGTTATAATACACATACTACTTGCTAATGAATGTTTAACTTTTCATCATATAGATTAACTCTAGGTGTGCTCTAACACCTTGCAACTTCCAGGGAGGAAGTTTGGTCATAGGGGGAGGATGTGAGGCCCCACCTATAGATGGACATGACAACTGAATTAAAAATCATCATTTAATTTAGGACACATATCTAGGATAATATTAATACAAACGAACAATGGAATACTTATTTTCTTATGGTTATCCATATTAAACCATAATAAAATAATATTTAAATAGTTATCATAACTCAACCAAAGACTTAGATATATGCTTGGAATCCCATGTTGAGTATTAAACTGAATAATCATCAAGGATGGTATGGAAAAAAAATTACAATCTAAATAATGTTTCCTCTTGTTTAGGAAGCTAGCAACCATATGGATTTTAGGGCAGCATTCTCTAGTGTTATGGCAATTATCTTGTGCCTACCTTCAATAAATTATAATGAGAATTGTTGCTGAAGGAAGGTAATATATTAGATATTTAGAAGGATCAAAATGTCTCGATGGAAGGAAATGTAGAAAGGAAAGAGGATTTGAAATGTATGATTCGTAAGTAGTTTAGTAACATATCTAAGAATGTATAGAGAGGTGTGCTCAAGTTTATAAGTACGTTATAATGAGTTGTGGCGCCAACGGATCTAGTTTCACACCAATCTGCCATTAATTTCACCTAATCACAACCCTTGGAAAGGTTCAAGAGCTGTAAGAGTTAATGAAATGGCAGCTTTGGACAATGGAGAATGGACTGAAATTAATTATATTTAATGCATGCAACTACCAACATCTGAGGTGCTACACTTCTAGAGATAGGTGAAATTTAAATAAGGGAGATTAGGGAGAAAACATGAGGAAGGCGGTGTAGTTTGGTGGGGTATTAAAGTTGCTCTGCAGTCGAGCTGAAGGCATGACAGGAAGAAATAAATGTTGATCACCTCCTTACGCCATCTCTACTACGCCTAATCAAGAGGGATGGTGGTGGTGTCAAAAAAAAGTAAAAATAAAGAAAGGCGAAAACAAGTTAAAAAAAAAGGAGTGAACAGTGTGGAGGGGAAGGAAGGATGGCAACTACCCACCGCCCAAGATGGGGCAGGGGTGTCATGTTGAACAATTGCACATAATAGAAAGGTAAGGGGTGCATGAGGGGAGGCTCCTCCTTCTCTGCCTATTACTTAGCCTCGAGGTCTTCTTGCTTCCTCCACTACTTGCTTATCATGAGAAGTCTTTCCGTTTTGCTGTTGTGGGTATTCATAAAGATGGGGAGTTAGCATATTACAGAGGACTAGAAAAGAGAGGCAAGGAACAAAAAGGTAAGTGTAAATTTATGCTTGGAGGGATGTCGCACTGCCGGAGGAAATAGTTTAGGGAGTAAGGAACAAATACACCAGCCACTGCTCCTCCCAATCCCGTTCGATCAGCACACTCAGACTAGACTTTGATAAAGATGAACAATTCAGAAAAGAAAAGAGCGTTATCCTCCTCTCTTATTCCAGGTATAGTTCGTTGTACTAATTTTAATATTCTAGGTATAAATGTAAAGCTTCAATCTTGGTTTACATAGCCCCATGGTAGAGCTTCACTGGAAAAAGAGTCATGAACAAGCGGTAATAAATAAAATTGCAAAATTTAACTTTTCAGTGAGGATTCTTGAGTATTACAGATAATGCGATCTTTTCTTCCTCAAACTGTTGTTAATATGTTTTGTACAATGGAAAGCTTTAATTAGTTTCTCTCTTTAATATTTCCCAAAATCTTTAGCGTATTGTCTTGGAAGTTCCAAAATCGGCTTTAAAATTCAGCTAGAATAATTGTATGTGCCCTCATCGTTCAGTATTTCAAATTATTGTCTGCATTATTAAACCTTCCTATTATTGTTCTACGTGAGTTTGATGAGTCTGTTAATGACAAAACAAAAAGAGTGATAAGCAGCAGTAAATACAAAATGTGAAGGATGTCCTTACGACATTGTGCGTCGCCTTTAATGTAAACCCCTTTCTTCATAACATATAAGTTGTTAACACCCCCATTTTTTTTTATTTATGAGTTTCTTTGAAGAAATTTTATGTTTTAAATTTGTGTCATGCGCATTAATGACATCCCTTATTATTAGGTAATTTTCATATGTTACATACTATGCTTGTCTTTACTCCTGCCAATTACATTCACATGAAAGTTTCGAATGTTTTTTTTCTGGTATTCTTCCAGCGATAATTATTATTCATGTTTAAGCAGTTTTGAAGTACTTTTAAAAGTGATTCATGAGTTTTACCTATGTTTCCGTTAGTTTCAGGGAATGTCTATGCCCCTTCCTAAGATCATTAACTTCTTGAACACTGTGGAGGCTGCTTTTTAACTACCTAGGCTACAGGTAGCTCTTCTCATATAACTGACACATTGTTAATCACCACAAGGGTTGGAATTAAACATGCAAGCAGCTTTTAATTCTTCACAAATATTTGATACATTGATTTCTTAGTCCACAAGGTGAATTCAATTTTTACAGTCCTTGTCTTGTCTTGAGTAATGTTAGTTGAACTTTGTATGAGATTTATTGACAAAGGCGTCAATACTTGCAGTTTCTTTTAATATATCAATTTTCAGCTCTGCTGAAGCAATCACTTAAATTTGTAGCGCTTAGGATCACTAATCAGCTCTGAGTCTTTGTCTATTTAGAAAACCTACGATGGACACTCACTCTAGAAGGAATTGTCACAAATAGAGCATCTCCACCCCTGGTAATTAGCAGGATCTATTATAAATTATGAATTTGCAGATCTTTAGTTCTATCAAATCGTGCATAGTAACCTTGCCTCCCAGTAGTGCAAAATGCATAACACTATTTTATTATCGTTACCCAAAAATTTCCCTATATATTGTTTGTTTTACTAAAAACGTTGGTGAATGGTATTCACACGGTCTTCCTTTTATCCATCTGTCCCCTCATGAATATTCATCCTTACATTTAGAAGTCTTCATGGAAATGTTTGATTATATTTCTTTTTCCCTCAATAAAGGAGAAGGGGAATATCCCCATATTCTTTAAGGGGCTTCTAATAAATGAAACCAAAACTAAACATAGAGGTAAAGATTAGTTTTATTACAGATTCTTTAAAAAGAGAGGAAAATTTCTCTTTATTCGATTCTTCTTCTTTTATTTTTTTATTTTTGAGGGAAGATAGTATTATGTAATTTAGGTAGATGAATCAATATATTAACTAAAAGATCTCCTTATTTAAGGGGAAAATAATATACCCCCACTTTCTAGACAAAGGCCATGTTAAATTTAAAATAGGAGTATGTAAAGAAATTAAAAAAATAACAAAAATAAAAGAGGGTAAAGTTAAGTATTTAATTA
>VDFB02097830.1:0-22198 GCA_007258455.2 Sequoia sempervirens
TCAATAATTTACATATTAAGAGGAATTTATATACAAAATTGCCAAACAAGAAGAAATAAGATCAATAGAGCCTCTTACCTCATCTAAATCCATGGATTTATGCTCATTCCATGTAGAATCTATAGGGTTAACGAAGGAAACCAACTATGAAACTTGTTGAGTGAGACCGAATATGCAACTCGTTACCTTTTGGTACCCTACACTTGAGTTGACATGATCTAGAGAGGCTCCTACTGGGCATTGAACAAATGGTTGTGAAATCTCTGTTGACAAACTATATTTCCACTTCATCCTACTCTTAGTTTTACTAGGATCTAGTGTTGCCATATAATTGACAAGATCTTTTGCACCTGCTTCTCTATTACTATATTCCACCTAAAATACATTATCAATTTCAACATATAGTCAATACAATAAAAATTGAAATAAATAACACAATGTAAATTGAACCAAAAAGCGATACACTTACTGCAAATTTGTCTATTTTGGCCTACAACCCACCTCAGCCAAATGTATATCCAGCCCTCACATTATCTCTCGCTCTCTTGCCTCTATTACTCTTTGCCAAATATTCTTCGAAATGCATACTTTTTTTCAATGCCTTCCACTATTTGGGAGATAGAGTGGAGTCTAACCTCTCTTTTCCCTCCATGATTCTTTTTCTACAATTTTATCTAAAAATTTTCATCAAAATTCTCATCTTTTGCTTGTAATATTTTCTAGAGATTTGTCCACTAGTAGTCTCAAAAGCATTTTCCATTTTTTGTATAACATTTTCCACAGTTCATGGATCTTGATTTGCAAAACTTGATTTGCAAATATCCAAATGGGACCTACATCTTACACCCAACTCGGAGGCCCACTTTGCAACATTTGGCCCAATGGGCTCACCATCTCTCGATACCTCAGCCAAGAATGGCTTCTTGCCTTCTATTTTTCTTTCTTTTGCATTCCTCTCTATAGATCTATACAAATCTTGACTCAATATTTTTCTTTTGACAAAAGGAGACACATCTTCTATTAAACCAATACTAGTATTTTTAGTTGATCCACTAGTTCCATCAAAAGTTCTAGATGCAATAGGTGCACTCTAAGGCACAACAGATGCAACTAGCGGTCTCTCTTCATGACTTCCATTAACTGGAACTTCATTCTTCTTGGCCACATCAGGTGTGGCATGAGTAGGTAGATCAATACCGATCTCCATAGATTTCACTTCAACCACATCCTTTAATGTTGAATAAATCATCTGCAGACCTATTGTTCCTTTTCTCTGGTGTTGTTTAATAATCTCTCTTAGACTTTGTTCTAAGAGATCATCACGACATTGCACAAAACCATGTGCTATATCAGGTTGTACATCACTATGTGCTATATTAGGTTGCACATCACCATGTGCTATATTAGGTTGGAAATCATCACAACTATTTTTTTCACCAACTACATTTGTTGAATCACGAATGCGTTGGCTTCTACGAGATGGCGACATTGTATCTTTTCTTTCCTTTGTTTTTTCTCTGCATTTTCTTTGCATTCTTTTTCTTGCCTACAAAACAAAAAAATCATATTGCGCCTCATATACATAAGTGCTTACGCCTATAAAATTTCATTAAACACTATTAAACAAATAATAGCAATACTTAGTGGATTTACAACTTTCTTTTATCGTAAACAAAGACGCAATAAATATTCATTATTCTTGGCCACTTTTTCACTACACACACACTCATATTTTGTCACTGGAATTTTAGCATTATGATCACTATCATCTAATTTGTGCCTTACAGTCCTTGTCTTCATTTCTTAAAGTCCAAATAAACAATAATGTATAAATCAGCAACTTGAATCAGTAAAACTTTATTGAGTTCATAAGTTGATAACTGTTGACTTTCTAATCCACTGATAACTGCAAATGGAAACTTAAAATATAATTCAGTTTACAAATTAAAAAGAATTTGCAATAAAAAACCAAGAAGATTTTTACAATTACTTATATCAAAAAAAAATTCCTTAGGGATATATTGACAAGAAAAGAACTCATAAAAACATAACACAAGCAGGACAAAGGAAAAACATACTCTAGTTCATCATGAGGTGTTTAGAACCTTCAAATTTTGTCTAGTTCCATCATCGCAATTAACCTTAAGCTCCATGACTTAAGCCTCAACCCTTATATTCCTTTTAATTTTTGACTGAGCCTCCCCACTGTAAACAAACATATAAATTTTTAGGTCTGGCTGACACTAAAAGACCTATACAAAGCCAAAAATTCATCATATATACTTAGGAAAAAACATGTCTAGCTATTTTACATCCATAAAAGTCCTTTAGTGTAATCCCGCGGCAACAATTTGAACCCTTAGAAGGTTGGAGGTATATAATAGATAACATAAAAGTATTCACTGCAAAACTACGAGGGTATTATAATAAAGGTGTGGTTAGGAAGTATAAAAGAGCTTAATTACATTATAACTACAGTACCGCAGCAAGGAAAAGTGAATAGTGCAGTATAGCGGGGAACAACCCACCACCCCACAAGGAAGGAGTTAAGAAAGAGCGGTACTATGGTAAGATTCCCCTTGCCCCACGATGAAGCATAAGGAAGCTTGCGGTATGCGGTATACACCCCGTTATCCTGTGATAGAGAAATCTCAAGAAAGTGGTACAACGGTGAGTATGATAAATAAAAAGATTCATGACCCCTCTATCCCACACTAGTTAAAGAAAGAGGTGGCCATATTGTGGTACAGACTGTCAGGGCATTATTACTAGTTGTGATATTAAATGAATTATTCTTAACAGCCCCCAAATCTTGTGAAAATCAATGGTGCACAGTCAAACTCAAAATATGAATTGATCACAGAATATTTTGCATAAGGTTGATATTAATGATAAAATGAATGAACTCATAAGCCATTAAAATTGAGAACTTGACATTGTTTTGGCATTCATTTGCAAGGATTGTCGTGTGGGAAGCTAGGAGTTCAACAAGGTGAAGTTCTGCAACTATCACATATCGGGTACGTACATTAAACTTATTGAAGCGGCTTTACAAGCATAGAATTGTTTGAAATCCTGCATTTAAACACTTAGAAAGCTTGAGTAGAGGTTGAAATTAGATATCATGCCACCTAAAAAGAAAGAACCTGAGACTAAGAAGGAAGAGCCTAAGGGTAAAAATATATCAACATTAGGTATCATGCCGTCTAAAAAGAAAGAACCTGAGACTAAGAAGGAAGATCCTAAGGGTAAAAAGAGACCATTATACCAATCTATCTTAGATATCTTACCTAACTCGACTGACAAAGGATACAATAATTTTTTCAAGGATATAGCTCATGGTTGTAGGGATGCCCTTATTCTTGTTTCGGGGTGGGAATTGTTTTGGTATTTCTATGAAAAGAGGGAAGAGAGAATCTCGGTATCAAATTTGTGGACATTAAACTTAGCTAAGCTAATTGTCCTAAATTTCTTCATAGATGTGGAGTTCATTATAGTTCTATCCCAGAATTACCACCCTGCTACCAGGTCCATGAGGATAATAGATTGGTCACCATTGGTAATATTAACAAAAGTTGCAATCATTGAATGCTTCAATATAAACAAATAGGCACTCACTAAGGTTGAATTGCAAAAGAGTGAGAAAGAATATACTAGGTTAACGAGAGCACACAGAAGTGATTAGCTCCCCATATACATGAAAATGGGTGTTAACAACAAGGTGATACCTATCTCCCCCTCTGCCACCAAACCGTTTGATATAGAAGATTTTCAGTTTTATTTCAACAAAACCTACTTTTATTTATGTCAAGTACTTGGGATAGATGCATAATAATAAATGCCAGTTAGTTTGATGATGATGGTTATGAGAATTTAGAACCTCGAGACAAATATTGAATATGAATTTGCCTCATATCTTGAGAAGGCATTGCATGAAGGCTTCCTACAAGTCAGAGAGAACATAGCCCCTATAACATTTAGGTAGTATTCTTTACTATGTCACTTGATATTGTACCAAAACAAAGATATATGGACTTAAAGGATGTGTTTGGGTAAGGTTGATCAACAAGGGAAGTGGTTTCCTATGCAATGATGGTGTTATACATGGGATAGAAGATGCAAAAACTCTGATTATGTAGTGCTCCATGATGACTTTATGTACAAAGTTATGATAGTTCTTGGCCACTCATCGCCAAGATTACACACACCTATACTACAACTATTGAGGCCCTTGGCTTTGAAACCAAAACAAGGTCATACTCATAACTTTGGTGATTGGTTTTTTTCTACAAGATGTCACAGTAATCAGGATTTATGGGTGCCCACAGGCCCCACATATATTGCCAAAATGTGTTCCTCTTCAGCTAGCCTTTTTAAAATTTATGTGGTAGATGTTGTGGATGGAAAAGGATGCCATGCAAAAAAAAAGGGTACATTTCTACCTAACTTTTCAACATGTGAAGAATTATCTGTTGGATATGACACCCTTGAAGAATTACAACATTACCTTGAGACAAGATATTCTCTGAGGCATAGAAGTGAAAGGGTTTTTTTTATGAATAGGTAGTTATCTATATTAATTATAAAGATAATAATACATATTCACAAAAAAAAAGATGGGTGGTAAGAAGGCACACCCTAAGAGTCAAATGGGTGAAGCCCAGAAAATTAGAGTCACTTGAGCCTAGCCCAAAAACCCATAAACATTACAAACAATAAAAATAAAAAGGCCATTATGTGGCCAAAGCAATGCCAACAGAGCTAGGAGGGTCCATGTCATCCATCTTCCTTCCCCATACATTAGCAAGGTTTGGAGTGATGTCAGGGGGGCCCTAGCCATCATCATATTCTTTCTCTTTATCTTTTTCTTCATCCTCGCATTTGGGTGAGATTTCCAAATCCAAAGATAGGAAACATTTTATAGTGTCCATCCAACTAGAGCCGCTACTAGAAGTAGGATTAGAGGGCCACCCAGAAGTGCCATTGCCATTCCCTGCCACCCCTCTAAAGGGAAACCCTAGGTTAGCCCGTGGAGGAGGAGAACACAACCCCCGAGGAGGGCGGGAGTCGTGATGAGGAGGAGGCTGAGAGTGGGAGTGAGCAGAACCACTCCACTGTTGGCCCTGTGAAGGCGACCGACTGTGGGAGGAGATGAGCAAAGAGGGAACCCAAGCCACAGTGCAGGGGGCATTGCCCT
This sequence comes from Sequoia sempervirens, assembly GCA_007258455.2. Classification (NCBI taxonomy): domain Eukaryota; kingdom Viridiplantae; phylum Streptophyta; class Pinopsida; order Cupressales; family Cupressaceae; genus Sequoia; species Sequoia sempervirens. The sequence continues at coordinate 5,198 of VDFB02097830.1, forward strand.
AATTGTCCAAAAGCACTTGAAGGTGAGAGAACTCAAGTGCAACTTTATTTGTTTGAACTTGAATTTGGAAAATCACATTAGAACAAATAATAGCTTTATATTACAAAGATATATTTTTATCAATCTGGTTGTTAGCAAAAATCTAGGCATTTCTATCTTTCCAAATAATGAAGAGGATTTCCACCCTAAAAGTGTGCAAAAGTTGGGTATACTTAGTGGGAATCTTGGGCGAATCGCCTAGCAAAATCATGTGCCAAGTGAACGACTCCGATTTGAACAACCAAAAGAATTCATGAATCTAATTCTAGAACTGCTAAACTCTGGTACAAAACCAGAAAAGATGCTTAAAAGACTCAGCTTTCCCACAAAATGGGCAACGAGGGTCCTGGACCCCCAAGTGAACAAGCTGAGACCACACTGGTAAGCCTTGGAAAAGAATACACCAAGAAAAGTGGATGATTTTAGGCTCAACACTTGCAGACCAAGTGGCAGAGAATCATTTTTTTCCAAATAGACATAGAATATTGAAGATGCCACCACTAGTTTAAACTATCAACCATAGGAAAGTGCGGCGAAATCCATAGATATCCAAGCCTAGGCTTGTAATTTCTGAAAGGGGTGTCTAGGTACCACTTCCAGTCCTTCCACCAGGGCTTGGTGCCATGAATACCCACCTTATGAAGATTTTTTGTTGGAATAGTATTCACTAGACCATCATAAGTATCACGGTCCTGGTTTTGAATTTTGTAATGAGCACAAAAATATTCCCATGACAGAAAACGCATCATGGGTCTGTGAAACACTTGTTGCAAGGTCTATATACCTTTCTTGTGAAATATTAAAGCCTTGAGCTAGGTGATTTGGCCAGTGGCTAAGCATTTTTGGTAAAGAGGGGTGACCACCACACATTTTATTGATTGAGCAAGAGCCCATCACGAAAACCAGAGCTAACCCAACACAGCCAGGACTTAACAGCTTCCCAAACTGTCTACATTATTTTTGCTGTAAAATTTCCCACACTCTGGACTGGTTTCCTCATAACTAGAAGGGTTTGAAATCCAATCCCCTTCCAAGTCATTCTGTGTGCAGGAAAGCTAGATTGAATGCAATGCTTGAGGAGAATTTTCTAGGCTTCATCGCCATTAAGAGCTCTAATTATCCATTTCACACACAGGGAAATCCCCTCCCATTGAGTGGAGAGCAGGCCAAGCCCTCTAGAGTCTCTGGGAAAGTAGTAAAAATCTTAAGCTACACGGTGAAACCCTCGATGAGTCTCAGAAGAGACCCAAAGAAATTCATGTAACAACTTTTTAAGCTTAGTGTAAGTGGCCTTTGAAGGAGCCCAACAAGAAGAGTAATAAACATGTGTAGCCACTAAAACTTTAGAACAGATCTAGAATTCCCAGCTAGAGAGAGAGGCTTGGTAATTTAGTAAGCTAGCTTCTGCTCAATCCAAGAAAGAATCGCTTGCCACAACTCTATGGGGGAAGCTTGGAAGGCAAAGGGAATGCCCAGAAAATGAAATATTTCCCTTGGACCAATCCACTTCCAACCATACTGTTGAAACCATTAAGGAATGGGAAAAATAGACTGCATATAAAGTTTTATACCATTGAATGGTAGAGCCAGAGGCAAGGCAAAAAGTCTCAAGGAAATCTAAAGCAACTTTGATGTTAATTCCCTCTTCCATAAGAGTGAGAAAATAGTCATCAGCAAAATCGCCATTAACAAGTTGAGCCTACAAATTGGGCAAAGAAATGCATCTAACTCATTGCTGGGAAACAACATTAGCCAACAAATATCCAAACCCTTCAATAGCAAGCACATAAAGTGAGGAGGCAAGCGGGAAACCCTAGTAGATGGACTGGAACAAGCCGAAGGAAAGGGATTGGTGGCCATTAATGGTAAAGTAAGTAGAGGCATCTAAAAAAAGCATTTGGACATTCTGAATAAAATTAGGGCCAAACCCCAAGGCAGCCAGCATGGTGAGAATAAAAGGCCATTTGATGTCGTCATATGCTTTAGTAAAGTCAATTTTAAGAAAAATGGCTTTCTAATTAGAGCATCAGGCTCATTCCATTCCTTTCCAAACTGTAATGATATTATCCAGAAAAAATCTAGATTTAATGAAACTAGTTTGTTCCGGGAGCACAATCTGAGGCAAGAGAAGGCAGATTTTCAAGGTAAGGGCTTTAGTAATAATTTTTTAAGAAACATTCAAGAGCGTGATAGGATGCTAGTTACAAATACCCTTGGGATCGCCAGACTTAGGTATGAATTTAATATTCCCTTTTTTTATTATATTTTCTAAAGTTTTAGAATGAAAAGTTTTAAGATAAACTTTATGCAAATCATTCCCAATACGGTCCCAGAGGGCTTTGTAAAATTCACATGGGAAGTCATCGATTCTTGAGGCTTTGTCATCTTCCATGGTGTGAACAACTTCTTTTAGGTCATCAATTGTGAGTAGTTGCTCACAGAAGGCTTTCTGGGCTGAAGATAGCCTGTTTGGCACAATAGTAAGACAATCTTGAAGAGCTTGCTGACATAATCTTGAGCAGTAAACACTTGTTCATAATGCCTAACAAAGGATTGGAGAATGTCAGGTAGCTCAGAGAGCACTTGGGAGCCATCTTTGATCTTTTTTATACCAGGAGATGAGTGCCTAGCATGAAGAGCCATAAAAAACTCTTTGGAGGAACGATCTTCAATTTTAAGCCACTATAACCTGGCCTTGATTTGCGCCCCTCTAGTACCATAATTATCTGCAACTTGATTTTTGTGCCTTAATTCTGCCACCCTGACTTGCAAGGAAGGGAAAAAAGGACTAGCACCTAGAGCCTCAGTGATTGAGCAGGTCAGATGTGGTCACCTCATAGGACCTACAGCAAAAGATGGCTAGTTGCTGCCCACAAATGCAAAGAAAACTTGTCATTTGAGTGATGGCATCATTCCACCAAGTAATCCAGTCTGTATTATGAGGTGGCCTACACTCCAAATTCCAAATCGTATGAATGTACGCCAGTGTGGGTTGATGATGCAAGAAAGATGTGTTTAGGAAGAATTGGGTCTTGCTAGCATGAGGTTGTCTTAACTCCCATTCAATGTGAAAAGAGATGGGAAATGGTCTAACAACGTCACATCTACTAACAGATTGACCGAAAGTGAAGAGCTAGAAAAAGAAAAGAAATATTGAGTCGAGATCATGGCATGATCAAGGCATTTAAATATCCTGTCAAAACCAGCTCGTTAATTACACCAAGTGTGCCAAAGAGAATACGAATGGTGGTGGCCAATATTGGGATCAAAGACCCCCAATTTATTACGCATGTAGTACCATGCCTCACATTCGCCAACTACCCATCTGAATGGCAGAGTACCATCATTATCATATGCTATCTCAACCATATTGAAATCCCCACACAAAATCCAGGTAGAAACTGGCAGTGAATCAACAATCCAGCACCAGAGAAGAGATATTTCAATAGCATCATTCAAGGCATACACATTAATAATCCCAGAATAATGATTATCAATGTTAAGAAGTATCCAGACGAGTCGATGTGTGGGGTCAGACCCATGATCAACCACAAAAGCATGCCACTGTGGGGAAAAAAGGGTGACTACTCCACCACGTCCAACCTCATGTTTAGTACAAAACATTTTATTGGTTGGCCAAATAAATCGATAAGCCGAAACAAGCAAAAAACTAGCAACTTTGACTTCTTGGAGACAAAGCACTTTAATACCAGCATACTTCTGTAGAGTATCTCTAACAGAATACTTCCTAGAGAGGTATTCAGACCTCAAACATTCCATGAGAGAAAATTCATGGATGGAACTCCATATCATCAGAGTCCAACTCCTCATCCAAAGTAGAGAAGTGATTATGTAAAAAATTTAGCAAAACGGAACCAATTTGGATGTTGCAAGAAGAAAGTATTTGTTTCTCCTGAACAAATTCTCCTTTCAGAGGTTCAGAAGGACTCTAAGACCTCCTATGAGCTACTGACATAGGAGGAGATTCAGTCGATTGTGCTATCATAATGGTAGTAGGCTGAGGCATAGCCTTAGCCCTTGGTCGCACACAAGAAGTGGCAGGCCCAACTTGGGCTTCTTTCCCATTCACCGAAGGGTTTGAAATTTTTTTGGCTAGCTCAAGGACTTTGGAAACTATTCTAGATCCATTGGACTTATTCTTATGGTTTGTAACCATTGTCCATTTCTCCTCTAGTTTGGCAACAAAACTATCCACCTAGCGGGGCTTTTCAGTATCTCACAGTGATGAACATGTATGAGGAACTACTAGAGGGAAATCCTTAATCTTGTGGTCTATAGACTGACACCTATAACACGTGTTCTACAGATTAAAATAAGTGACTTTCTGGGTATGTCGGAGAGCTCCAATTTGGATGTCAATGGACTCTTTCAAATCCTATGAAAGGTCCACTTCAACACAAACCCATTTTTTGGGTCGAGCTTGAAAGAACCTATCCGGTTCAACACAAATAACTTTCCCTAGAGAGGATGCAATATGTTGCAAAAAAGGCACACAAGGAAAAGGAAAACCTGAGAACTCAGTCCAGACTGGGACCCGTAACTCGGTGTCATCTAAGACAGCAAAATCTCGGATCCATGACTGGAAAACCAACAAAGATGACCGAACATACCAAGGACCATAGTTTAGGATTGCCTGAACATGATTGACCTCTGCAAAGCGAAAAAGAAAAAAACCTTTGGTTAAACTCTAGACCATATCAAGGTGGACCCCATGAGGGACCTAGGCCTTGTGGACCCATTCTTTAAGCACATTTTTAGGGGGAGTCCTCCCAAAAAAATAACCCACAAGAGTATGCTGCTCAAGCCATTGACATGTAGAATCAAAATATGGCAAGGGTAAAACCACATCAGCTGAGGAGTCAAAAGACTTACCTCATGAAACACCTTTAGAACAAATTTTTGGGGTTGCTTATTTGGAGGGGGAGCCATTGAGCTGAGTCATCGAACCACCAACACCAACAAGAACTGTTGGGTTAGAGCTAGTTGAAGGACTAATAAAACCAAGAAAACCACAGTAAATATGGGCGTACACATAGTAAATGAGAAAATCCTATGCCTAAGGCACAACATGATGCAAGAGGGGCCAAGGATGACCACAGACACAAGAAACCCTAGCAGAGCTCATTCACCTTCCCAAATTAATTTTTCAATTGAAAGGTTTTTTGACCCTGAGGGCCATATGAATTTTATAAGACAAAACCTCCTCACAAAGGCCAAAATCACTCATCAAGTGGATTATGAAGAGGATGTGATTAGAAACTACTTCACTCCCCAAGAGGTATATTAGAGGAAAAGAAAATGGGAGATCATGATGAAGTTGCAAGAAGAAAGGAAGAAGAACAGTGACTTCTTGGGGTATTTTGTAGAAGAAGTAGATCCTCTTAAGAGGATAAGTTTGATAATTAATAAGTTTGATGAATTGTATGCTAAGTCTGCAGCAGAGGAGGAGAGGCCCACCAAATTATCTCCCAAAAGGCCAAGTGATATTGTAATTTCAGATCCATCTCCTGAAACTATTTCTAGTATGTCATGTTCCTCAAGAATCACCTCTTGAGCAACCACTTCCTAAGAAACAAAAGACACAGGAGCCATATAGATTGGTCTCCTATGAAATGAGTGAAGAAGTGGCCAATGTACTCAGGAGTTTGAAGGATGATGTTGAGGTAGTTGATCAACCTACCCATGAAACTGAATCTCATAAACCAAAGAAGATAGAATTGATATCCATATGCAGGGAGAAAGGGAAATACAGGATGATGAGAGGGAAATTGTGGCTCTCAAATTTATTGAGGATGATGATTTCATTAAGAGCCCTAAATTTAAGGATTTTTGGGCTAAAATGAAAATGAGAGCGTTTGAAGAAAGGGTAGAGACAAATAAGATGGTTTTTGAAGAGTCTCATCATGATTAGATTGTAGCCCAAACTTTCAATGAATTGATAATTGATAATGTTGATATTATCCCACAAGAAGCTAGGGATATGGTTTTGAAGAGTAATATACTCATTATCCTGAGTATGGAACTAAAGAATATATTCTTACTTGACCAAGTAAGAGCACAACAAGACCAAATGATGATTGTTTAATTTGATTCTGATGAGGGGATAAGTGGTACAAGGTACAACCCTAAGATTGAGACCTTGGCATTTTGGGCCAAGCAAAGAAATACACAAAAACCAAGGTTGTTAGATGTGGTACAAGAGATGAGAGGAATGGCTATTGTAAAAACATTTGAAGGACACATCTCCTTTAGAAGTTGCACCCCATGGCAATGCACTCAGCCATGTTCATTTGAGCTACTATTAAGTAAATGGAAAAATAATTGAAAAAATATGAAAAGGAACATAAATTCTTAAATGATGAGGTAAATAAATTATTCATAGAAAATGTAAGATTGAAAGAGCAATTGAAAGGAGCAAGGCCCTCATAGAGTAAAGAAATAGTATTGTATCAACCTCCTACTACCCAATCAACCAATATAGGTAGTGCATCCTCTTAACAAATGAATGTACTAAGATAAGAGATCAAAGAGTTGAAAAAAAATAATAATGAAACCAAGGGAGTGGGACCAGATCATCATCAATGTCTTGGAAAAAATATTGGATCATAGGATCAAACTGATTGAGGACGAATAAGAAAGTGTGTATGATTGCTACACTTCATTATCGCAAGAAATTGACCAGATGAAATCCCATGCACTTATACTGGATCCTCTTTTCAAGAAGTGGTAGCCAATTCATCATACCTTGATGACTTTATGCAGGGTATTACAGAGAAGTGTGGAATTCCTTCAGCTTCGAAGCCAACTGAGTAGATGGTTAAGATAGTTATAGATGAATCTCAGTATATAAATGGAGAATATCAAAAGATCAAAACAAGGATGGAATCATTTCATACATTGAAGAAATGGTTTGTGCCAAGGATATTAAAGGATGACAACCAATTGAAAAATATTAGTGAACGGAGAAAGGAATTTGGAAAAATTATTCCCGATTGCATTGCTCATGTACAAAAGGATGGTGAATTGAATGTCTACAGCCTCAATTTGATCATGGATGGAATAATAGCATTGGATACCAAATATTCTAAATTCATTACAGATGGCAAAGGGTTACTCGACAACAGATGGAGGAATCACCTAACAAATATATCAAAGATTCAAGAATACAAATGGCCTCATGAATACACGATATACCAATGGGAGAAAAATCATTTGGCTCCTCCAAAAGAATAGGGCCTTGAAGATGTTGCAATGGAAGAACTGAGCCTTCAAACACTCTATCATGGAGAGGGGGACTTTTCCAGATCAGGATGGTCACGGGTCTCCTATGTTGATTAAGAAACTACAAGTGTATTGCAAGTGTTGTGGGCTTATAATCAATATTATCTACTTTCTCTATTTCCTCTTAATTATGTTTTAAGAAAAACTAATTTTTTGTTTATACGAAGAGGCATGAATTTTGAAAATATGTCATATTTTGTAACGGTCTGAAGCTTGTTGCTTCTCTTATAAAAGAGAAACCAAGACTAAATTTTGATATCATCATCATAGGAATTTATAGAAACATATATGAGGAGACTTCTATTATATTGTAATATCTATTTGAATCAATCAATGGAGAAGAAGATTTAATCTGGTGCTTGAATTCTGGTCTCAATTATTTGTTGATAATACTGTGTATGATTGTATGGTTGTCTCCAGTTTAATATTTCCTTGTCATTCAAATTAATTATATCAAGTATATGTTTAATTTTTCAATACACACTTGTCATTGTGTGATTTCTTTTAATTGGTTCCTTCAAGTAAGGATTAAATCCCTTTAAATAATTCATAGTAACCTAGAAGTCTTATTTGGATCAATAAGAAGAACCATATAATTGCATCATCACACATCTATGCAAGCCATAGACTCTCACTATGCCAAATAATTAGAGTTGCAGCCAGAAGTAAGACACATATATCACCCATAGTTTGACTCCATTTCCCAATAGGAATAGGCACTGATTGATTTCACTTAAAATATTATTTCACAACACCTCATTCACATATTTCTAGTTTCCAGTTTTCAATGTTAGTCAAACCTAAGAGATCATTTATTTGTTTGTAATGAGGAGGCTTAGTTCACCTAATGTTAAGATATCTATATGTATTATTTAATCACAAATTTTCATTATTATTTCCTTTACACAAGCATATTCGATACATGTGGAGGCTAGAATTTTTATTACAAACTAAAGCTATCATCTAGGACATACAAGAAAAGTCTAGCATCTAAAAAACATATAGGACATACAAGAAATTATATTCTAACTAAACAAAATTTATTTCAACCAAAGAAAGAAAACTAAGAAGAATGATTGAACCTAACTTTAAATGCACTTCAAATCAGCAGTGAATATCTTAGGTTTTGTATATAATGTACCAGTAGAATAATAATGATTACATTCAAAAATGTATCAATAAAACAAAAGTGAATAAGCATACCTATACTTAAATATTTATTACATTCAATAATAAATTACACCATACATACAACCAAAGTTTAGGTGACAAGCTAACCTCTTAAGGTGGCAGGCTAGTTAAGGTGACAAAACATCATCATAATCATCTGCATTACCAGCAAGATTAGAATCTTGATCACTCGTGTCTTCGTTTACTTGATTTTCTTCCTCATCCTCATCTGTGATGTCCAATGCATTCTCTTTCCCAATCTCTTCATTGGTAACCAAAATATCTTTATCAAACACTCCATCATCATCTTCATCCACTTCTTTCAATGTTCCTTGTAAATTAACATATTGCCCATCAGGCATTATATCAACAACTTCCATGAATTTTCATTTTGAATAGGACTCTATTTGAATGACATACGACCATCCTGGGTTTCTTACATCATCAATTATATATGATTGGTTAATTTGAAGAGGGGAAACATACTGTGGATGGTTGAATCCACTTACATTTTAATAATATAGAACTATTTTCACCAAAATACACTTGACTAATCTCTTCTAGATGAATCCAACATAAAATTTCTTCTCAGTTTCGTGAAGAAATTCAACACTAACAACACAATAAAAAAAATTATTTCCTTTGTCTTTTTCTTCCACTCTTACATGACTACCATAGCCCCACATTCCACTGAAATGCATAGCCCATAAATGTGGAGATTGTGAAAGCTCACTTTCCTCTATTGTTATATCTTGACCTTCTTCTTTTACATCACTGACTGCATTAGCAATCCATTCTTCAAAGTTTGGAAAAGAATCACCTCCAATCAAATCATGACGTCTGCACTTTTGAGGCCAATGTTGCATCCAAGCTTAATTCTCTTCTTCATATTTTCTACAATGAATATTAATGTACAAATAGTAAGATTAATAATATAAATATGTAAATGCAATTGAGTAAATAAATTATTGTGTAATTTTTTTTACCTACGCCACTTATCAAACGAGGATGTGTTTTGAAGAATATAGGCATGTATCACACTTCTTTCCTAATGTGATAGCTTGAAGCGACATCCATTTCCTTCTAATACTTCACCTGCAACACTCTCATCTTCGTCATCATCCCATACACGCTAATTGAAATTTTTAAAATCCTTCATATATTATATGCAAAATCCCATGGCCTCTTGCATTGAATATCCCTTAGACATGTTGCCTTCTGATTTTTCCCTAGTTTTTTTCAAAACCTTCATATATCATTCTATAGGATACATCCATCTCGTTCTTACTAGGCCACAATGCTCTAGTTCATATTCTAGATGTATCAAAAGATGCATATAAATGTTAAAGATTGTTGGTGGAAATTCCCGTTCCAATAGACAAAGGACTTCAACAACCTCCTCCCTCAAACTATCAAAGTTTGAAGGATCTAATACATGTAAACTCATTCTCTTTAATATTAGGCCCAACCTTATAACTGCCAATCTTGGCAATGATGTCCCTAAATTTTATACACCCAAAAGAGGAATTAGTCTAATTAATTAAATATTAAAATTGTCTTTATTATCTTAGAAGACATTTTAATTATTTAATTAATTAATTAATTAATATTTATGGCTATATGAAATGTTATGATATTGAAATTTAAGCTTTATAAGGCCATTTATATTTAAATAATTTGGTTACAACAACTGAATGTTGAGGGCGAAGATTAAAAGGAGTATTGGCGGAAGGATTCGGATGATGGAGAATTGAATGTGTTTTTGTTTCGATATGGAGATCTCTGAGAACAAAAACTCTCAAGATTTCGTAGCCGTGGAAGGATGAAACCCCTGAACATGGCATCTGTATAAATATTTGACCATCGGTTAAAAGATATCATTGCTTTGTTGATTGACGCAAATAATAGGTCGAATCTCAAATATCGGACCTCTTAATCTAGGCACACAAGCAGAGTATTGGTAAATCAGAGTTCTAGTGGTGTTGGGAGATTATATTGTGTTGCGTATTGTTGCCAACGGCATGTATTCTTCTTTGTTGGAACTGTCGATGTTCATATTGTGTTCAACAGGAGACGGTTTGGAGTGGTGGATTCGTGTGTGCTTTCCTATGTATAGTTCTCGGTATAAATCTATAGTGGTATTTTCATAGTGAACAATGGTCGGGCAAGTCTAAGGAGGATCGGGATTCCATAGATTTTGAAGATTTCCGTCTAAACTTACCAGCGTTGATTGGATCTTTCTATCCTCTCCAATTTCGGTGGTCATCACGTGATGAATGGGAAGACTGATAATGGCTAGAACGGAAACTTATAACTATTGTAGCAGTTTGGATGCCATTGTCGTATCTATGTGGAACTTCATGGTGTCGAGAATCTCCACAAATCCGTCATTCTGAAGTGCTCTGGTGTTGTCATAAGTTTCGATATCGAGTTGATTCTTAACACTGGGCGAGCAATCTTCTATTGCCAAAAACCTATGTTGCTATTGCCGGGGTGAGTACTATAGACATCTGGCGAAAGGCGACACCGGGACTATTAATAATTCTCACATAACTCTATCAAAAGATGGGTATGTCTAATACAATATCCCATTTCACTGCTTGTTTCGTAACGTGTATCCATGTGAGTAACATTTGCCTATTTTGAGTTGACTGGTTATAATATATGCATTGTGTTGAGCAGTATAATATGTGTTTCTGAAGATGTTCTATTATCCATTAGCCGAATGCTTATGATAATGTTTGGAATTCCATTTCCCTGTCATTTCTGGAAGGCGTCATTATATCAACATTTGCAATTCTGAGTTTAATATGGAGTTTGGAATTAGTGTCTTGCCATTTGCCACTATGGGATCAGATGTAGAATCTATTATGGTTCCAACAACGTTTGGGGATTGTGATAATCTGTAGTGATTCCTGTATAACTGGATTTTCTGAACAATCTATGATCAACTGTTGATTTCTATCCCTCTGTTAATGAAAATATTCAAGGTCACAATGTTTGTTTATTCGATGGAAGTTGTCAATGAGACATATCTGAAGGCAGAGTTACTGTTCAAGAATTATATGCTTTATGCTTTAGTATCTATTCTTGGAATAATAACATATGATGCTCTGAGGATCTGCAATAAAATGAAGTCATGGTAGTTGGTCTGAAGTTGTTAAATTAAGTATGCAAATATTGGACTGTTTAAATCAGTACATTACCATATTAGTATAAGAATCAAAGATAAATCACTTGGGTATCGATAGTAACCTTGGTCGAGAAGTCGGGGTTATTACATGGCCCCTTTTCCAAACTTGATAAATTTACCACAATAGGTCAAATATTCTCGATTATGACATGATAGTCATGGGTATTGATGCCTCTTAAGCTATTAATTTCAGTTTGGCTTCTAATACTACTACTTACATATCCAGTGGGAAAGCGAGTTTGAGACATCAACTGTAAGAATTTTGCACATTGTTCCTTTGTCCAGACATAAGGAGCACTAGGTTTTCTATATTTTTCATCATCATATTTTTCAACCCAAAGATTTCAACGAATCTTTAGTTTTTGAAAGTCTTCATGTGATGAAATAGTATCAAAAGCACCAAAAAGATTTTCTATACTAGCATAGGCTATATTTTTCTCAGTATGCATAAAGTCAACAGCATGCCTAATTGCTATATCCTTAAAGTATGGAAACTTATAGAATATGCACAACCTTTTTACACCGCTTTCATTGCATGGATCATATCTACTATGAGAAATCCCATCGTTTTCAATAAATGACATTATTTTTTTTCCATTCTCAATAATTTAATCACTCGTTATTAGCAATGGTGCTTCACGATTCTCTTCTTGACCATTGAACTGTGTTTTTTTTCAACGATATGGAGGATCTATTTTACGGTAATCACGATGTACACAATAAATACACTTACACAAACTTCTTGAGTGCCTCATAAAATCCTTAAAGTTGCAAGCTGGACATCCATGGTATCCATGAACACTAAGACCAAATAGTGTGCCATATGCAGGAAGATCATGAATCGTAAACAATAAGGAAGCTCTTAAAGTGAATTTGATTGAATGGCCATCCCTTAAAGATTGAATTGCTTCAATTCCTTTCCACAATTCCATTAGCATATCATATAGTGGCTCTAGATAAGTATCAATTGTATCTGAAGTCATACTTTTCTTTCCCGGTATAATTAATAATAGCATTAAGAAAAATGGTTTAGTTGCTAACCATGGTGGTAAGTTATAATTTATTAAAAACATTGGCCAAGTTGACCATTTAGTACTTTGATATGAGAATGGTTTCACCCCATCTAGACCCAAACCCAACCTTATATTATGAGGATCTTGAGAAAAATTAGGCCATTTGTTATCAAATTCCATCCACATCTTAGAATCAGGCACATGTCATTGTTTTCCATCAATGCTCTTATTTTGGGCATGCCATTACATAAGTTCATTAATGTCTCTGCACCTATACATTTGAAGTAATCTTGGGATTACAAAAAAATTGTGAAGAACATTTCTAGGAACCACAACTAATTTCCACCCTTGTCTATACCTCGCTTCATGACATTTCGTACATTCACTCTCACTTGCAAGATTCTTGTGAAATAATACACAACCATTCACACATGTGTGGATGTTTTCATACCCTAAGCCTAGCTTAGTGATTTGCTTTTTATATTGACTTCATTTTGTTGGCTATGTTGAGTTAGGTGGTAATAACGAACTTAATAATGCCAATAACTAATCTACACTCTCATTTGTCCAGCCAAACACCACTTGCAAGTTAATAATTTAAAGGATTGTTGTCAAATGACTTAACTCGCAATTAGCATACACAGGCTTTAAATCATTCTCTATCAACTTGGCCCAATCATTGTTTAGACCCTCATTCAACATTCTATCAACTTCAAACCCTTCATCTAACATTGTTGCCTCTTCATCTATGTTTGGTACCACTTCATCTATGTTTGTTGCCTCTTCATCTCTCACACTCTACAATTTTGTCATATCTTCATAATGATTGTAATCCCAAGGGCTTATACCACTATGCCCATATCTTATCATATGTCAATAAATCAAATTTCTTTTTCTCACCTTTCCATCAAGACAGTCATTACATGGACATGGATATTTTTCCATGTCCCTCTCATTGGCTACTCTCTCATCAAATACATGGTATTGATCTATAGTAAACCTTCAACGTTGATCCATCTGTAATGTTCTACACAGCAACAAAAAGTTGTAGACTAAGAGAAAAAAAATTATTATTTTTAATTGAAAGGCATTTCCTTATCAATAGAGTTATAGAGAGAAAATAAAATAGAGAGTTTAACTAATGAGTTGTAAAAACTAGATTTTTGTAGTTTATATTCAAATTCTTGATTACATTGCATTGTACATCTTTCAAACTCAAAGCATTACTTCACATCGCATAACTAATAACTAGATACTGATAGATGAAAAAATGTGAAAAATTGTAGACTAAGACAATTTTTTTAATTGGAAGGCATTTCCATAGCAATAGAGTTATAGAGAAAAAATAAAATAGAGAGTTTAACTAATGAATTGTAAAAAATAGATTTTTGTAGTTTATATTCAGATCACTGATTACATTGCATTGCACGTCTTTCAAACTCAAAGCATTACTTCACATTGCATAACTAATAACTAGATGCTAATAGATGACAAAATGTAAAAAATTGTTAAATAAGAGACAAAAACTATTTTTTAATTAAAAGGAATTTCCATAGCAATAGAGTTATAGAGAGAAAATAAAATAGAGAGTTTAACTAATGAATTGTAAAAAATAGGTTTTTGTAGTTTATATTCAAACTGTCGATTACATTGCATTGCACATCTTTCAAACTCAAAGCATTACTTCACATTGCATAACTAATAACTAGATGCTGATAAATGACAAAATTTCAATGACAATATAGTTTTTACAAAGTCAACCTAAGTAGTTATGCAATTACTTCACATTGCATAACTAATAACTAGGAGCAACTGTCAATTGCATTTGCTTGTCATGGCATTCCATGAGACCACATTTCTTTGAATCATTTTTTCAAACAGTCCACTGCCTTGTCTATTCTACCATATTTTTCATACATTTCCACCAAAGCATTTTATCAAACAGTTCACTACCTTGTTGCTATGGCTAAAACCCTAAAACAAGTGCTTTCGAACAAGCTATGGATGCTTGGAAGAAATCTATCAAAACATAATAGTAAGCAATAGCATAGAAAGCTGGCCCGATGGAGTGGTTGAAAAAATGCCACAAAAATGTGGTCTCATGATGATGGAATGCCATGACGGAGTCCATAACAATTAAGCTTTTTCATGGCATTTCATCACCATGAGACCACATTTTGAGGCATTTTTCCAAAGTCCATTGCCTTGTCTATGCTACCACATTTTTTCATACATATCTACCAAAGCATTTTATCAAGCGGTTCAACTGCCTTCTTGCTATGGCTTCAAACCCTAAAGCGAGGTGATTTTAAACAAGCTATATGGATGCTTGGAAAATGTAAAGCATAATGAAGTAAGAAGCAAGTTATGGTCTCATGGTTTTTGGCGTAAAATTAGTTTGATTTATTTGTTATTTTCACGAGGTTTAAGCATTTTTGGCAATTTTACTGTTTGAAATGGGAAAAATCCTCTGTGGTCAGTTTTGTGCACTTTTTAATTGTAGGATTCTTACAATTAGTGAAAAAAGGTAGTGTTCATGAAGGAATGGAAAAGATGAATAGAGCCTTTGAATTATACCCATATTGTGCAATGGCATTAAATCATTTAGAAAACCATTTTTTTTCTTCCACGGGGCAACATTTTCTTATGGAGCGAGTTGGTAGAAACAACTCTTGTTTCAACTAACCACCCACTCATGAAATCTCATTCATATTATAATCTTGCATGATCTTATCATAGTAAGGTGATTATGGCCTGCTTGGCAGCTACTACATGGCATCGATCAAGGAAAGCCGGGGAGCCACGGGGATTTTGTGGATAGGTTCAATTGGTAGGAGATCTTAAGAGTTCTCTCTCAAATTTTGAAAAGGTTTGGAGGTCCACCACGAGCTGTGAGAGCAAATTTGTAGGCCATATATATGCTCAGCAAGGGAGGGCAGGGAATCCTTTAGAAATTTTAAGAAAGGAAACTCACATAAATCCACATGATTCCCATGCATTTATCAAGATGGGTGAGTTATTAATATCGTCAGACCCCAGTGTAGCCTTAGATTCTCTTAAGATGCCAAAGTATCTTCTGAAGAAGAGTAGAGAAGAAGTTCCCATTTAATTGTTAAACAACATTGGGGTTCTTCATTTTGAGCGTGATGAACTAGAGTTGGCTCAACAAGCTTTTATGGAGGCATTAGGAAATGATGTTCTTCCTCTACATAAATCTCTATGGTCAGTTTTATGCATTTTTTACTTGTAGGATTCTCACAGTTAGTGAAAAAGGTAGTGTTCATGAAGGAATAGAAAAGATGTGTTGATCCTTTGAATTATACATGTATTGTGCAATGGCATTAAATCATTTAGCAAACCATTTTTTCCTCACAGGGCAGCATTTTCTTGTGGAACAGTTGACAGAGACAACTCTTGTTTTAACTAACCACCCTCTCATGAAATCTCATTTATATTATAATCTTGCACGATCTTATCATAGTAAAGGTGATTATTACACCATTGGTTGCTACTACATGGCATCATTCAAGGAAATTCAGATGCCACAGGATTTTGTGGACAGGTTCAATTGAAGCTGGGAGATCTTAAGAGTTCTCTCTCAAATTTTGAAAAGGTTCTGGAGTTCCACCCTGAGAACTGTGAGAGCTTAAAAGCTATAGGCCATATATATGCTCAGTAAGGGCAGGTAGAGAAGGCTTTAGAAATTTTAAGAAAGGCAACTTGCAAAGATCCACATGATGCCCATGCATTTATCAAGATGGGTGAGTTATTAATATTGTTAGACCCTAGTGCAGCTTTAGATTCTCTTAAGATGCCAAAGTCTCTTCTAAAGAAGAGAAAAGAAGTACCCATTGAATTGTTAAACAATATTGGGGTTATTCATTTTGAGTGTGATGAACAAGATTTGGCTCAACAAACTTTTATGGAGGCATTAGGAAATGATGTTCTACCTCTACATAAATCTGTGTGGTCAATTTTGTGCATTTTTTACTTGTAAGATTTTTGCAGTTAGTGAAAAAGGTAGTGTTCATCAAGGAATGGAAAAGATGCATAGAGCCTTTGAATTATACCCATACTATGCAATGGCATTGAATCATTTAGCAAACCATTTTCTTGTGGAACAGTTGACTAAGACAACTCTTGTTTCAACTGACCACCCTCTCATGAAATCTCATTCATATTATAATCTTGTACCAACTTATCATAGTAAAGGTGATTGTTGTTGCAAGTACGAATGAGTTTGGTGGTGTTGCCATTAATGTTGTCATTGATGTCAACATAGTA
>VDFB02097831.1:0-16967 GCA_007258455.2 Sequoia sempervirens
CATCAACACTTGATAGGTGCATCCTTTCGATTCACTTTGGTTGTATGGCCTAACTTTTTCTATAAAAAAATTTCTGCCAGTGAGCTTTTGTATCTAGACAGTGAGTCCTTTCTTAGAGAAGTGAGCCTTTTTTTTCTTAGTTTGAAAGTACTTTATATTGTGAGTTAACACTCACCATGTGGTTTTTCCCTTATTAGGTTTTCCACGTAAAAATTTGGTGTTCATTGTGCTGATTTACTTTCTATTATTTGTGTTTGATGGTCTTACTTAATAATAGAATAATGTGGCTGTGGAATTTGTAAGTGTTGAAGTTTTTGAGTTTAGATTTTGTGACAACTAATTCACCCCCCCTCTCTTAGTTTTCCTATGCATTTTTAATAGAATGGTTGTTGGGGGAAATCCTTTTTACTATTTTTCTTCGTTTGGGGGAATTCTTTGGCAATTTTACTTCATTCTTCTTGGGAATAGAGGGTTTTTGAGCATGAGTAAAAGGGACTTTGATTAAAAGAAGAAATTGAATACTTGCTTGGGTTTTTGAGTTTATCCTAACTTGGATAGCCAAGGTAAGTCGAGTCTTTATTTTTTTGAATTCTAATGAAGTTTTTGAATGTTTGATAGATTTTTTGTTGTGCTGGAAATTTCTGTTATTTTTATGTTTTATGATTGTGTTATGGGGATTATGGGTGTGAATAAGGAGCTGATCTCACCTGAGGATTGAGAGCCTCCTTCATTTTGGGTTGAGGAGGGTGTGAAGCCTCTCTTGGGGATTTGTGATGTAATGTGTATATATGTGACAATGGATGAATTGGGTGATGTATGGTGTATGGAGTGGTTAGTTGTGGAGGTGATGTGAATGGGAGTTTGAGGTGATGGATGAAGAGTGAAGTGGTTGGTTGTGAAGGAGATATCAATTGGGTGATGTGATAATAAAGGTTGTGTGTTGCAGTGGGAGATGAATATGTATGGAAATGTAATATTGTTTCCCAAGAGGGAAGAGAATACCCCTTCCCCACCTTTGAAAGAACCTCGTGTGTGGGTTCTTTGTGAGTGAATCGATGTTCATAGTTTTCAATTTGTTTATTATATTTGTGTATATGGATTTTTTCTCCTGCTCAAGGGTGGACTTTCCAGTCCTATGGTTGGGAGGAGAGTAGAACTAGACTGCTCTATTTTGTAATTGCACAAGTTAAGAAGTAAATCTGAAATTGAAGAATACTAAGTAGGTGGAAGAAAAATATTTGATTATTGTTTATTCTAAAATGATTTAAAAGTTTTTGGTTGTAAGAAAAAGGGAAAAAAAAATTAATCAATTTAGATCCAAGAAATTTGTTCATTTCTTTGTGTAATTTGTAAATTTGGATGCAAAGTAATTATGGTGTTTTGTAAAATCTAGGATTTTAGTTTGTAATACTAACAAGATAATTGTTACAATTATTCAAATAAGCTAGAATGTAAATTAATTATTTCCACAGATGAGGTTCTCTTGTAAATTTGAGATTTTTCATTAATCTTTTATTGTTCTTCACAACATGTACCTATCAATGCCTTTGCATTCACCACATGGTGATGTTGCTTAGCCAAAAAAATAACTTCATATCCTCAAATATTATTGTAAAGACCTATTAATCACTCTTTTACCTTCAAGCATTGTTGTGCAATGGGCTTGATTTAAGTGGATTATTGAGTGTTAAACTTGGGTTATCACTCCAACAAACACCCTTTTGGAAAAGAATATAGGTTGGACACTACCATAATGGTCCTTCTAAGCTCTACATGTAATCTTTCAAAATAGCAATTTCCATACTATTATGTTCAATATTTAGTGTTGCAAGTATGGCTAGTGCAAATATCTTCATGAACTTCATTTTGTTTATCAACATGCATAATATTTGCATTAATGTCATGGCTAGATAGACGTGTGGTTGGATATTACTCTAAATTTCCTTTTTTCACTGAGGCTACTTTAAGAAAACCTTATTATTATTGTAAATAAATATTTTGGCAACCTTATTGGACACTTTCCCTTCTAGGGTTTTTCACCTAAAAGGGAAGGAATAGGGCCAAAATCAAGGGTGTTTAAACTCAAGATTAATGTAAATGAGATGTAATATGTCTAATTATGATGTACTAATGCAATGATCTAAAAGGACAATGATTTAATGATGTTAAACCTAAGAAATGCAAAGTGCCAGAAAACACATTGTGATATGCCAAAATACCTAAAAATGCAAGTAAATGATGAAATAACTTAATAGAATTGGAGAGGTGCACCTAGAATTTGAAATAAAATGTGGAGAGATTCTAGAATCCTAATAAATTGACTGAAAATGCTGACTGGGACACTTACACTAGGTTGGGTGACTTAGTCCCAATTTTGAGGAAAACTGTTTGAAATAGGAATCTGCTAAATGGGTATCCAAAAATGCAAAAACCACTTTTTAGGCCTGGTAGTAGGACTAATTTGTGAAGGGTGGTGACTTATTCCACCTAAAAATTTCAAAAATCTTGGGATAGGATTTTGTAGCTTTAGGACTACAGTTGCTTTTCTAATGTGGTTCTGGATCTGAATCTTCAGAAAATGACCTATAGACTATCTCCAAACTTGAATTAGGTCTTTGTTGACTTGAATAGATTTGATGAATTTTTGACCACTTTTCAACACTTATATCTTTGACAAATCTTCCTACAAAGTATGCAAACACACATGCAAATAGGGGGAAATGGTTGAGGGTTAGAGTATATGGGTTTGCCTTGGTCAAACCCCACTTTGGTAATCAAACCCTATCAAATCAAATGAAATGGAAAGAGAATGATAAATAAACAACATGCAATGCCATAAACTTACCAAATCCTTGAAGTAGAAATCTAAAGATATGCAATGAAGTGCTCTAATGGATGACTTGATTATGCTTAGAGTGCTTGAATGCTTGAGAATTATTAAGTTAATTGCTTGAGAGAATGCTTGAATGAGTATCAAGGAGATGTAAAATGAGGGAAAAACCCCTTATTTATATACTTGATTTTACTAATTTTCTCAAAAATAACACATCACAGGCTAACCTCAAGGGTTAGAGAATGAAATCCTACTAGAATTTTGAAATTATTTTGAGTTTTGTGCCAAAAAGGACTAAGTCACCCCTATTGGTGACTTAGTCTCACTTAAGCAAATTAAGTGGGTTTCAAGAATTATAGGGCATTAAATGTTGTCTAATAGGAATGTCCTAAAAAAACACACTTAAGGGGGGTCAAAAAGTGCATTAAAGGGTCATTTAAACATAAGAAAGGGTTAATTAATGATGACAAGTCTAGAAAAGTGTGAAAGTGAGTCACAACACTTTAAAATAAGACTTGGTAAGTAATAAAAGGAATTATTATGATGAATTATGATAAGAAAAGTATAGAAAAGTGTAGAAATATGTTACAACACTTCACAAAACCTTTACAAGACATCTTAGAAGTCTTAATGATTCACAAGGGTCCAAGACCTAATGTGAATGTGTTAGTCACATTACAACATTAAATCTAGGAAAAATCAAGTCAAAATTCACCAGGAGGGCCTAAACATGAGAAAAGTAAAAGGGTTACTTTTTTCATGTCCACATTTAACCCCCACTTTAGTGAGAGGATGAACTTGCTTTGAAAACTTGCACTAAAGTAGCCAATCATGCAACCAAGAAAGGTCCAAATGCACTAATGCTTGGTAAGATGAGAGATCAATAATCAAGAGGGATGATCAAGCCCCCAGGATCACAATCCCATGGAAAACCAATAATAAGCACAAAGGAACACACATGATGATAAGAAAGGAAGAAATCAAGCTTTGTTCGTCTATCCAACTCGTTGTGGATTAGATCTAGGTTGTTTTTTTGAAAAATGAAGTGTGTACTCACTTTGGGGTGATAGGACTTATCGTTGTCTATCAGGTGAGAAAGTCCAAATATACTCACTCTGGGGCCACAAAACTTCAAGTTATTTGAGAGGTGATAAATCCACAACATACTCACTTTGGGGCCACAAAATTTTTGGTTATCCACAGGGTGAGAAATCCACAAAAGGTGGCTATGGGGAAAGTCATGCCTTAGAATGGGCTTCTCGCTCAACCATATCAAAGTTATGCCTCATGATAACTTTAATAAGATGCCACAAGGACAATTTTGTTTTGCGCTTCATGAGACAAGAAAAGCTTCATACGCTTAGAACTCATGAACAAATGCAAAGGTACCATAGGCATGCACGTTGCGTTATGCAAGGTGGCCATGTAAAATGAAAAATATAAAATGTAAAATGTAAAAGTGCTCAAATGAGTCTTGTTAAGATCATGTGAGGTGTATAACTTAGGGAACAGTGTGTCTAATGTCCCCAAGAGAAGACCAATCAAAGAATAGAATATTCACAACTTAGGGGATGTAGTGCATCACATCAGGCCACTAAGAGGAATGTAATATGTTAAGATAGATCATGCTTATGGAGGACACTATACCCAATGTCATCCATAAAGTGACAAATGAAATGTATGAAGTAACAAGGATGAACTAAGAATGAGAAATGAAAAATGAATAATGTTGATGTATGCCCCCACTTTAAAGGAATTGCTACACACCATTCTATGAGTAATCTCTTTAAATAGTAGGAAATGAAAATGAAAAAAGGAAACAAGACACGAGAGCCAATTTGAAAATCCCCTATGCCAAGTTGTATACATTTTCAAGTAAGGCTACTTCATGTGAAGGAAAAGAAAAGAAAAGAGGGTTGCCCCCAAAAAGGAAAACACCAAACACATAAGGGATCTATGAATTTGGGTTCAGTATGTTCATTGCTGCAATGTTTTTATGAAAGATTTTGGAACTATGGCTAGCGAGGCATATGCAAATCAACCATCTAATAGGTCATCCACCTCCCAATCATGTTCAGTGTATTGTGAGGAGAGTTGATTGTCTAATGGGGGAATTACAAGTGTCGAACTAGGGGAAGTGCCAAGGTCATTACTCGGTATGATAGATTTATCATTTAAGCTCATGGAAGAGGAGAATAAAGAATTAAGATCATTATGCACCTCTTCATCTATTTTAGAGATCTCATCATGTCATCATCCAAATTGATCACATGAGGGGACAAATGGTAATTTACAATGAAGGGTGTATCAAGAGTCGGGTATATTGTATTTGATCTTTTTTTGTGATGTTTATAACATACTATCTTGTGGTGCCAGGTCAAGAGGAGGAGGGTGATTAGGTATTACTTCTTGCAAAGGTGGAGTTTGGTTTTCTTTGTTGTTTTCGATTTGTAATTGACGAGCAAGGAGATGACATCAACACCTACACTCCCTAGCACCATGGTTTCTTTTAATTCTACTTTCTAGCTATGTGGGTGGAAGAGTAGATTGATCCACCATAGGCTCCTTGTCTTCCTGAAGGGGAGGAATGGAAGGAATTAAAGGAGATGGATCAAACATTTTCTCTTTTTCTTTATACACTTTTTTAAGTTGTGGAGGCATGACAGGGTTGTTTTTCAGTATCTCTTGGTCATTTAGACAAAGAGGGTGAAGTGTTTATTATTGGTTGTGGTGGAGGTTGTAATGTTTGTTTAGGTTCAGATTTAGGTTGAAGCATTGTCTCATCTAGGATAGGGATGTCAAGAGTGGACGGGGACATGTTACAAAGACACAATTTGGCTATCTTTTTGGCTTTGAACTTTTGATAAGCTATAAAAAAGAAATCTTGACAAGGGATGATGGGTTCCATAGGTTCAAGCCAAAAGGCTTCCAAGGAAAAGTTACATATAGAGGATAATTGATTAAAGCAACTATGGTGTATGGTATATATCTCATTGTCAACCAGAAACTTCAAACATTTGTGAATGACTAAAGGAACTACTTTCATCGAGTGAAGCCAAGGATGACCTAGCCACAGACAAAACTGGTTTGATTATGGAATAATAGAAAATGTCACATCCAATTTTTTTGGTCCGATCTATAATGGGAATACAACCGATCCAATCGTAGGGCATGCAAAACCATTATGTTTTTTAATCCATGCAATGGATTTGTCATAATTGAATCTTGATAGACATCATATAATACTAAAAATTATTTCTTGATCACATTCTCACCATAGGAAAGATCTATTAATATCCCATTGGTGGGCTTATCATAGATTTGGTCAACTATGTAACATAAAGAGAACCATCAAGAAGTTTGTTAAGTATATCTTGAGGAGAAAAATTAATATCAAGAGATTTAGTAGTTGGGCCCTTACAAGGGATAACATCTATCGTTCCCATCATTTCATCCATAGGATTTATATGGGTAACATTTGGAGTGCTATCATGTTGTTCATCATTGGTATCAACGTTCATCACATCAGTGTTTGAAGGTTCACTTGCTTTGACAAATGAAAAATTTTGTTTAGGCATGGGATGGGTTAAGATTTGCAAATTTTGATTAGGAGGGGAAACATACTTATTTCCCTAATCATTGACACCCACAATGGATAGACAACCAAAATCAATGAGGTCTTGTACTAAGTGTTTGAGATGCTTACATTATTCAGTATCATGTTCATTTTGGCAATGAAAATGGCAATAAGCATTGGATTTAAAGGTGGTAGGTAAAGGCTTATTTGGATTGAGTGGTTTAATGGTAGGTAAAGAAATCATTTGTTGTTGTAACAATCCATTCATTGTATTATGCAAGGTATCAAGCAAAGGTGTGAATTGTCTCTTTGGGTTCCTATAGGTAAAGGGTATGGTTGTTTTAGTGGCTACTACCTAGTTGTTAATAGGTGGAGTTGGTTATGGAGGTGGAGGATTGAACTATAAGAATCTTTTGTTTTGTTTTCTAAAGTTTTGTGAGTTATTTTGGTTGTTTTGTTTAGACTTCTTAGAGCGGTTAGAAGTGGATTTTGCATCACGACTAGTAACTAAGTTGTGATAGTCACAAAGGGTTGTGCATAAATGCATGAAAGATGGAAACCTCATCATAGTTAATCTATCCTGAATGTGATTTTGAAAGTTTTCAATAAACATCTTTTGGATATGCAAATCAAGAACCTTGATATCTATTTGAGCATACACTGACTGATAGTGTGAAATGAAATCAATAACTTTTTCATCCACATTTTGTTTACATCTCATCAAATCAGCGATTTCCTTTTTAGGAGTCATATGCACTTGAAAATGACTTATAAAGGAATCAACAAGTTCATTAAATTAATGGATGGAATGATTTGGTAAAGAGGATAACCACTCCAAGGAAATATCCTTTAAGGTCCTAGGAAACAATTTAGCTAAAATTTTGTCGTCTAGGATAAAATCACAACATAAGGTTGTGTGAGCATTGACATGATTAGTAGGGTCTCCTTTTCCTTTGTACTTCTCAAACCTAGGAATCTCAATTCCTTGTGGCATCATGGTTCTTAATATTTCCAAAGATAATGGACTACCATGGATATAATAGGTGGGCAGTGCATTTTGACTTTGGTTGATGGTAGAAATTTGTTGTTGCATGGAGGAAACAATGTGAAAGAGTTGTCTTATGAGGGGATCAGTATAAGTGGTATGAGTTGGAAGAGAGAAGGGTGATGGAGTGAATGTAGTTGTAGTACAAGTGAAAGGAACAATAAGGTTGAAGGTGGTGGAAGATGGAATGTTCAATGTCACGAAAGAACTAGGGATGCTAGTTGGAATAGTGAAGGAAGGAGTCACATGACTAACCTATTGCATGGTTGTTGTAACTTGAGGAGTGGTATAGGTGGGTATGGATGCAATGGTTGAAGGAGGAGGAATGTGGGATCCTCCTTGGCTAACCACAGTGTTTGTTGGTTGAGATGTGCTAGTGGCATGTTTTTGATATATCTCAACAAAGTTTTTCATAACATCTAAGCCCACATCACTTTCAAGTAATCGATGGATGTTATCTATAGTAGGAATACCAATGGTTGAAATGTTTCTAAGACATAACTTGTGTTGAAGGTGTGCTAAGTCCTCATGAATTTTCACTACTTTGTCTTGTAGAATGGAACTAGTTTGTGTGTCAATGTACATGTTATTTGAACGAAAAGGGGTACTAGAAGTAGTATCCATGCCTAATGCACCATTGTCAATACCAGGAGTAAGAGATCTTGAGATCCCAAGGTACACAATGAAAGTGCTATCACAAGAAGCCATGAGTCTAGAACTTCGTCTCACTAAATTATTATCAATAGGGCACCAAACACTCATACAAGTACCACAAAAGATGGGTTGAATGTAAATTCAAACTAGGAAAAATAAAATGAAAATAATAATACTTTTGTAAACCTTTTTTTTTTATTCAAGGGGTAAACACTTTTGACTGAAGCTATGAACCAAAATACAACCATTCAACAATACCACCCCAATGGGGTTTGAAACTTGGTGGCAAGAACACAATGCCACCTTTAAACCATCACACCATTCCAATACTGGAAACAATACTTCTATAAACTGAAACAAGAAGAAAGTAACAAAAAAAAAATGCAGGAAATTCCCAGAAAATGCCAGAAATTATAGTGCAAAATATGTGTAAGGACTAAGTCGCCTAGTGTGGCGATTTAGTCCTAGTGATGATTTTTCTAAGATTTTTCAAAAAAATTGAATGTAATTTTATGTATTTCAGATACACAAATACAACTACAGTATGACAATGCAGATTTTTTGTTGTTTCCAATAGAAAAATGATGCAAAATGCAAGTTATTTGAGCTTTTCACGAATGCATTTTTTTTTAAAACCCTAGGATGCAATTTAAACAATGCAATAACTAATGCAATGCAATGCAAATGCAAAGGAAACATAGGATGCATTTGAAAATCAGAAGGAAATATGTTCAAAAGGTAGGTTCACCAAAATGTAAACAAAGATTTTGGCAACCTTATTGGACACTTGCCTTTCTAGGGTTTTTCACCTAAAAAGGAAGGAATAGAGCCAAAATCAAGGGTTTTTACACTCAATATTAATGTAAATGAGAAGTAATATGTCTAATTATAATGTAATTTGAAAAGAAAATTATTTAATGTGCTAAACCTAAGAAATGCAAAGTTTTGGAAAACACACTGTAATATGCAAAAATACCTAAAAATGCAAGTAAATGATGAAATAATTTAACAGAATTAGAGAGGTGCACCTGGAATCTGAAATAAAAGTGGAGAGATTCTAGAATCATGAAAAATTGATTAAAAATGTTGATTGGAACACTTACACCGAGTTGGGTGACTTAGTCCCAGTTTCAGGGAAAACTATCTGAAACATGAATCTGCCAAATGGGTATCCAAAAATGCAAAAACCACTTTTCAGGCCTAGTAGTGGGACTAATCCTCCAAGGGTGGTGACTTAGTCCACCTATAGATTTCAGGAATCTTGAGACATGATTCTGTAGCTTCAGGTTTGCACTTGCTTTTCTGAAGTGGGTCTGAATTTGAATCTTTAGAAAATGACCTATAGACTATCTCCGAGCTTGAATTAGGTCATTGTTGACTTGAATAGATTTTATGACTTTTTGACCACTTTTCAACACTTATATCTTTGAAAAATCTTCCTACAAAGTCTACAAACACACATGCAAAGAGGGGAAAAATGGTTGAGGGTTAAAGTATACTTTGGTAATCAAACTTTATGAAATGAAATGAAATGAAATAGAAAGAGAATGATAAATAAACAACATGCAATGTCATAAACTTGCCAAACCCTTGATGTAGAAATATGAAGGTATGCAATGAAGTGCTCCAATGGATGACTTCATTATGCTTAGAGTGTTTGAATGTTTTAGAATGATTAAGTTAGTTGTTTGAGAGAATGCTTGAATGAATGAGGAGATGTAAAATGAGGGGAAATACCCTAATTACACTTGATTTAAATATTTTTTCCAAAAATAACACATTACAGGCTGACCTCAAGGATTAGAGGATGAAATCCCACCATAATTTTGAAATTATTTTGAGTTTTGTGCCGAAAAGGACTAAGTCGCCCCTATTGGCGACTTAGTCCCACTTAAGAAAATTAAGTGGGTGTTGAGAATTATGGGGCATCAAATATTGTCTAATGAGAATATCCTCAAAAAAATACTTAAGTGGGGCCAAAAAGTACATTAAAAGGCTATTCAAATATAAAAAAGGGTTAAATTAAAGATGACAAGTCTAGAAAAGCATGAAAGTGGGTCAAAACACTTTAAAATAAGACTTGGTAAGTGATAATAAGGAATTATTATGATGACTTATGATAAGAAGAGTCTAGAAAAGTGTAGAAATATTTTACAACACTTCACAGCACCTTTACAAGACATCCTAGAAGTCTTAATGATTCACAAAGGTCCAAGACCTAATGTGAATGTGTTGGTCACATTACAACATTAAATTTAGGAAAAATCAAGCCAAAATCTACTAGAAGGGCTTGAACATGAGAAAAAGTAAAAGGGTTATTTTTCCATGTCCACAATTATAATCCCTGAATCATTGCCATTCTTTCCATTTTATTATCATCTGAGTTGTCAACAAATCCATTCACATGAGTTATTTCTTTTATCATGCGCATATGATACTCTATTTAGTTTTTCAAAACCAGTTGATTTAAATGTTATGTATCTAAAAATTGATTATATTTAAATATATTGTTTCTTGGAAATCCGTTAAGGTTCTTGTTTATTTCTCTCACAAATATATACCTACACTCTCCTACAACTGGCTTGTATTTGATAAGGTTCACATGATTGCACAGCTGTTTCTATTAATCGAATTCCCTATTAAGCAAAAATCTAATGTTGAGGATGTGTTAATATCCTGCTTGCTAACATTCTTACATAGCATAATATCATACTCAACATTTAATTTAGTTATCTTTTTTTTTATGAAATTCTTGAATCTAAGGAGAAGCTGCTATAAAACCCTGGTGTGGTATTAAACATATCGTTGTTTCTCTAATTCTCCCACGCTTCTATGTCCCATACCTGTTTGTGAATTATTGTATAATACTTCTAAAATAGAAGCTATCACTTATTCTCTCATCGAGTCGGGGTCTTCCAGTCTTTTCCGTCGTGACAGTTACAAACAATTGCTCCTTCAAATTCCAAATATTAATGTATGTTATTGGGAATACGGAAAATTCATAGCCAGCAATTTATTGATGGAAAATTCATCACCAACAATTCATCACTATGGAAAATTCACTAATGGAAAAATCACCGCAAGCAATTTATCGCCATAGAAGGAAAATTCATGGCCAAATAAAATTTAAAAATATTTGGTGGTGAATTTTCTGTCGGTTTCTTGGCTGTGAATTGTTGGAGGTGAATTTTCCATCGGTCAATTTTCTGTGACAGTGAATTATTGATAGTGAATTTTCCATCAGTAAATTGCTAGCAATGAATTTTCCTAGAACCATGTTATTAAGTATCAATTTTGCATCCTTGTGTTGGTTGGGTTCTTTACTATGGTTAATCACTGAGACATTAATAACCTCCACTAGCGAATGGTCACGGTTGTTCCTTTATATTCTTGTGTTGTTGTAAGTTTAACAGATTCTTTAAATTATTAAACTCTTCTAATTATCGGCAGAAGTTAGAAATGTACATTGTGTAATAGTTTTATTATTTATAAATCCAATGCTAATTCTGAATGTATAAGGTACGAACCGTCGATGTAACCTTGCTTTGCAATCGTTTCATTTATTAAGAGTTTTGTGAGGCTCCAGAATTTGCATAGTTAATGCATTTTTGTCACTGCAACAATTACTAAATGTTGTGAGCACATAACTGTTGAAGCGTTTCAATTGATGCTGCTAGAGTCAAAGGTTGTAAGTCTCATATTTTTTTATTATATCACGAAAGAAAAATAAATCAGATCAATCTTTATGTTTTTAAGCGTTTTCTTTTAGTATAGAAACTTATCTTTCTCTTTCGATGTTTTCAAATTGTACTCTATTGTTACTTGTGTTATGTGAATTTGTAATTTCAATCCAATTTAAATTCTTTATTAAGTTTCAATAGGATATATATATACATATACATGTATATCAATGGTCAAATTTATACATATTTAGTTTCCATTGAAAATATATATAATATATATATAATTCATTTGAATGTTAGGAAACATTTTATGTTGTTATTGTATTAATAATTTTGGGTGATTGCTTATTAGTAGTCTCATAGTCACATTGGTATGTTGTTGTTACTAAGAGTTAGAGTATGTTGACAATATTATATCTTTATATCCATTCTTGTGAATTTAAATACTAGATTAGTAGGAGTAGCTAATTTGATAATCTTTAGTTAATTTGATGCAATCAAAACTTCACTAATAATACAATTAAATCCTTATAACTAAGCAAGCTTTAAATCAAGTGTGAGTTGTTTATTCATATTTATTTAATTTAACTAAGTTTAGTTATTTTGTTGCTATTAATTAAACCAAGAGTAAGATGTTTATTTTTTTATTTTATTTTTTTAACTAACTACTACTATGTTTAATATTTCATAGATTTTGATAATTAGTTGTACAATTTAATTCAATCTTCAGGGTGGGCATTATAGTGTTCTTTTTCTTCCATAGGTGGCACGTTGGAGGATGAGAGGAGTTCTTACTTGAAATGGTGGTCACTTTGTTCTTATTTTAGGTATCTTCATGGAGCATGAGAGCATGTTACTGATTCATGTGGTTAAATGTATGGCTATGATGATGTATTTCATGTTTTTTGATCCCTTATGCAATGTATGCAAGTGGGGAATGTTGAGATATGGTGTTGTACAACATTGCATAAATTGATTTATCATAATATTGTAATTAAATAATTATTTAGTTGTGATGCACCTTGGTGGTGTGGTAATCACACTAGGTAATTATTTGGGGACCACTTGATGTTGTATTGTAACATTGTATTATTATTTAATGTGTGGGATACATGTGATAATAAATTAATATTAAAATATTAAATAAAGTGATGTCTTAGTACCCAATATTAAGTAAGGGGTTAGTGGTTTTGTATTCACATGTTTTGTGGTACATGGTTTCACCTTACCACTAGTATTTTGTGTGAGCTTGTGTCTATAAAAGCAAACACATGTATAGTGGTTTAGGTTGGCTAAATGGTTTGGCTGTCATTATTGAGTTTTCTTTCAAGGAGTGCATTTGTGAAGCATGCCATGGGATGTGTGGATTCATGCTTGGACACATGGGAATGCACTAGAGAGCTTGATGCTTCAAAGGTATTCATTTTAACTCTTGTATTACTTTATTGCTAAATAATATGATGGAGTATGGATGCTTTTGGAGGCTAGGATTTTCCCTCTTGATGGTTTTGTTAGGGTATATCTTGTGTTATCTTGTGGCTTGTCTATTTTATCTATGTATTTTTGCAACTTGTATGCATGTTTATCTCTCATGGGTTGTGTAGGAAATGGATTTAGAATCATGTGTTAAATGAAATATTTCCTAACATATCAAAGGAATAGTATTTCTAGTTGATAAATATTACACTATGATGGATGTTATTGAACAAAAGGTTTCTTGGATTATGCAACTACCTAACAAAGTTAGTGATGATCACATGACCTCATATGCATCAACCATTAAGCCTACTAGAAGACCCTAAGGTAGAAAAAATTATAATATACCAAGAGTTTACAGGCAACTTGGCTAAGAAAAAGTTAGAAGAGCACATAAGAAAGAACAAGGAGAAAGTAAGGGAAAAATAAGGTATTCCAAAATTCAAACTAGAGGAATAGAGCACATCAACTTCATAGAGGTAAATGAGAGGCCACATTTTGGATCATCGCTAGTAAAATCTACACAATTCAAAGAGCGAGACAATAAGATAGGTAAAGTAGAAAAGGAAATTACCTACCACCCCCATGTAGAGTGAAGCATTAGTAGAACATGCATTATAAGTACTCCTCTAGATGATTGTTGAAAGGAGATCAAAGAGAAGAAAACAACAAATAATTAGGAAGGAGACCCAATCCTCCAAAGAAGAGGAGAAGGATGAATATAGAAGGGAGATCTAAGGAAGAATAACCCAAGGCCCTAATAGATATCAACACTCTTTATGATTTTTTTGTAAAAGGGGTACTGCACAAAACTATACAACTATATACAAAGATGGGAGTTGCAAACAAAGAAATAATAAAGGAAATAACAAGATATATAGTAGCCTCAACAAATACACTTGAGGGGTTGATAGAATAGTTTACATAAGATTTAGAATTAACCCTTAAACAAAAAAGAGAGAAAGCAGTATAAGAGAAAGAACAATTAGGAATAGGCTCTAGAAGAGATCACTCCTTTAGCCACCCTAGGATAAGAAAATAAAATAACACAAATACATGCTAAGGAGCTCTAATCAAATCAAAGAGTGGGTAAGCTTATGATATAAAATCCCCAAATTACTTAGCAAATCAAAGAAGAAACATTGAAAGAAACTAAAAAGGAATATGTGGTGATTCAAGAAGAGGGAAAAAGGCTTAGCAAGTTCAAAGCACTCCATTTGAGGGAACCCAACAAGAAACTAGTAACCCAATAAACCAAGACCTACCATACACATCCCCTCCATCATCAAATAAGACTTCATCCTCCTCTATAACATCAAAAATGCAATTCATCAAGGAATTCTTGTAGAAACAAAGGAAATTCAACTAATCACATCAACATAACTACTAGAACTACCACTAGTTGGATGTTGGGTAAATATCTCTGGTATTTCATCACTCAAGAAGTTTTAGCTAAGAGATGTCTTTCATCAAACTTTATAGGAGGATATCCTCAAGCAACACATATGGATAATGCAAAAGAACTAGAAGGGGTGATGATTGATCTACAAAATAAGTTTCCACATCCATAGAGGGACACATCACAATCTCTGGGAAAATACATAAAGAAATTGTTTGATGAACTCATTAAATTAAGAGTAATCAGGCTACAACTATCATAAATAATATTATAAAAAAAATCACCAAAGTAAGGATGACAAAGGAAAGGAAGAAATGTGTAGTGGCCCAAACACAATTGGAGTTAGACATATGTACATTACAAAATGGTTCTAATGATATCAACACCATCTACCAATTCCCCCTACAGTGGCCAACCTTTATAAAATCCCTAAAGGGGTAGATAGATCACATTGAACAATATATACTCCAAGTATCTATCACATATCATGCCATACAATACACAAAAGGGTTAGTTAGAGCACATATGAAATCCCTCCACACTCATATGCAACAAATTTAGGATCAAATCAAACAACTAAGAAAGGTGGTTAGTGTGTAGCTAGCCCTTGCCATGATTTTGGACTACATGATGCATAATAAGTAGCATAAAAAATTCAAATCCCTTCAAAAGTTCCCAAAGTAGAGTGCACCTTATCACTATCATAACCCAATTTTATTGCATATGTATCATAATATGGTAAATTGAATTATCGAAGAAATTCAATTAAATATTAAATGGAGATTTTAGAATACTCAAAAATTGAATGAAAGAAGTTGACTGATGTTGACTTTGTGAACTTTTGAAAATTATTTTACATGTTACCAAGAATTGAATGTTACTCATCAATTTGCAAGTGCAAGTGTGTGTAGTTGCAAGGTGATAGGTTGAAGGACGAGAACATGGTTGAAGTAGGTTTGTTTTGTAGGATTGAATAGCAAGAAAATTGGAATCTAGGTGCACACACCACAAATGGCATGAATGACTAGCATTTGAATTAAATTGCATATTTAAGAGAACAAAAATTTTGACTCAAATTGTCTACATTATTGAAATTGATGACTTGTAGATTAAACTTTGTCTACTTAAATTCTATGTTTTGAAGAAAACAAAAGCAAGTATTGTAAAGAAAATTCCTTTGTTAGTATATATATATGCTCGAAATGAAAATTCAAGTTCCTTGCTTTAAATGATAGTGTATGGAACTTATAAGCCATACAAACAAACTTTTAGAATACACAGTGATGGAAGAAAAGAAGGGAGTGATTTGGGAAAGAATCAACAAGCAGTAAGGAAAAGGTAGAGAAGAATATACAGTGGTGGAAAAATATGACGAAAGCCTCAACCAAAATGCTCGACTATTGAGGTAAGTTGGTTCTTTTGATAACAATATCATTTTTTATGCTTAGCTAGTGACTGTCAGTACATTTGATGAAAAAATGATAGCATAGAAAACAAATTTATTCTCTATCAATATGTTTTGGCTTGAGCCGAAGATAAAGTCTTATCGACCACCCTTTGGGGGTCACATGGCCTATGGCCTACTTTTGTATAAGTGCTTAGGATGGAGCCTTATTGGCTAGCCTCTATGTTAGATCGAGGCATGGAAACCTTAAAGATGTGATTGTTATGTAATTTTCTTGATAATGTTAGCCATATCTTGGCTATCGAAAATCTTATTCTGATCGTATGTGTACCTTATGGTGTCTGATTTTCTATAGGTTCACATGTCAAACCTATGAAAGAGGATATTATCCTTTGTGTTACCTTTTAATGTATCTATGTGTTTTACTTTAAACATATTGCCTTCCATCATCGGCTAGGCCAATAATGGTAAGGGAAAAATGTTCGTTATTGAGAAATGTGGAAACCATATTTGCATAATGAGGATGCCCTTGATTTGAAGAACCAATGGAATGTATGAGTTTGGGTTTCATTGTAACCTTGTAAGGATCGATCCTCATAATTGATAGGATAATTTATTTGAATAAGATTCAGATTTGAGTTTGCATGGGCATATAGTGTTGCATGCATTATGGGATAAGCTAGAATACTTTGTTAAATCAAAGGTTTTTACTTAATTATATTAATTAAGTCACCTTTATTCTACTCTTAAGATTTCACTTTAGTTGCATATTGTGACATTTAATTGTTATATTAATTATTAAATGTCTACCTATTAGGGTTACTTTTAAGTTTGCACAATCTCCTTTTATAAGGATTGATCATTATATTTTACCTCTCTCTGATTAATATATTTT
>VDFB02097832.1:0-11454 GCA_007258455.2 Sequoia sempervirens
CACACTTTTCTAGGACCCTTTCATTATAATTCACTTAAATAACCCCTTTTTATAACTTACCAAGTCTTGTTTGAAAGTGTTGTAAAGAGTTGTAACAAACTCTCATGCTTTTCTAGACTTGTCATCACTAATTCAACCATTTCTTATGTTTAAATGACCCCTGAATACACTTTCAGGCCATACTTAAATGTATTTTTGAGAATATTCCCATTAAACCTTGTTAAATACACTTAAATCCTTGACAACCATTAAAATTTCCCTAGTGGGACCAAGTCACCACTTAGGGTGACTTAGTCCTGCTAGCACAAAAATCAAAATAATTTCAATTTTCTAACATGACTTTATTCTCTTATTCTTGAGTTTGGCCTATTATGTGTTATTTTTGGGAAATATTAGAAAATAAAGTATAAATAAAGGGTTTTCCCCTCATTTTTCATCTCCTACTATCCCCATTCATTCAAGCATTCATCCACTTAATCAATCAAACCATTATCAAGCACTCTAAGCATAATCAAGTCATTCATTGGAGCATGTCATTGCACATCTTCAGATTTCTACATCAAAGGGTTTGGTTAGTTTATGATATTACATTTTTATTCATCATTCTATCTTTATTTAATTTCATTATCTAGGGTTTGATTACCAAATCAAGGTTTGACCAAGTCGATCCCCTATTCTCTAACCCTTAACCCTTTTTCCCCTCTTTGCATGTGTGTTTGTAGGTCTTGTATGTAGATTTTTCAAAAAGAAATGTGTCAAAAAGGTGTTTTCAAGTCATCAAAGTCAATAAAGCACTAATTGAAGCTTGGAGACCTCTTTCATCCCATTTTCTACAAAATTTGAACTGAACACCTATTAGGAAGGGAAGTGCAGACCGAAAGCTATAGAATCCTGTCCCAAAATTCCTGAGATTCCTAGGTGGACTAAGTCACCATCTATGGTGAATTAGTCCCATTTCTAGACCTGAAAAGTGAGTTTTACATTTCTAAGTACCCATTTGGCAAATTCATGTTCTGACAGATTTTCCCTGAAACTGTACTAAGCCACTCAACTTGGCGTAAGTGTCCTATTCAACATTTCTAGTCAACTCTATAGGATTCTAGAGTCTCTCCACATCAGATTTAAGATTCTAGGTGCACCTCTCTATTCTTGTTTAATTCTTTTATTCATTACTTACATTATTAGGTGTTTTTTCATACATCACTATGTTTTGAAACAACTTTCATTTCTTAGGTTTTGCATTAATAATCATCTCTCTTTCTTAGTTTATTGCATCTAGACATCACATTTAGGCATATTTCATCCATTCATACATTAATCTTGAATGTGTACATTGCATTTCAGCCCATTTTTCTCCTTTTAGGCGAAAATCCCTAGAAGTGCTAAAAAGCCCTTGCATACCAAAATCTTTGTTAACATATATATATATATATATATATATATATATATTTGTGTCTGTGTGTGTTTATTCATGAAATCTAAATTCGTATTGTTTATTACCACCATTATTGTTAGAATTTATTGTTGATCTATTTGCATAGATTTTGGATTCAATTACTTACTCAAAAAATTATAAAATATCATAAAATTTAGAAAAAAATCTAGTAGGACATTGCATTGGTATTTGATGTAGCATATTACATTTTTGAGCATTAGTAAACAACCACACAATGATTTATGTAGAGGTTATTTTAGTTAAGTAGTTACATCTATTGCTCAACTATATACTTCATAGTATAAATGCACCTCGGCTCATTGAATAAGACATCAACATTACCATTCTTCATTTGGTATCATGGCCTACGGTTATGCTAGGTGTCATGAAGGTGAAGCATTGAAGGTGGATTTTTCCTCTTCAATAATTGGGTGTGGAAGCACCTTTGTGCCTTAGTTTGGGGGATGGGGGATTTTGTGATGGACATATTTTTAAATTTGTGAAATGTGATAAAAATAGGTGGCAAGAGAGACATATCGGAAAGGTTTTCCCTTCTAACAACTTTGTTATGACTTGAGTGTTAGTGTAATTAATTAATTATTACACTTGCATAAGTTAACTTAGGTATTACATTTATTTAATTAAGTCCTAGGTTGCATGATCATTAGGAAGTCATAAATAATGGGGTAATTCCCCCTTCCATGTTTGTAGGGATAAGATTCCTTCTAGAAGATGAGTTGTCCTTCTAGAACTTATCTCTATCTTTTATCATTTCCTAGGTAGGGTTCACATGTCACATATTGTTAGATCATGACACATGGCAACATCATATTACATCTTGCATCTCTCTGATGCCTATATTTTTAGGGCATTTGTACATTTGTAATCATCTCATATTCTAGATCAATAGCAATCTCTATTTGCATGCCCTTAGTTGCAACACTTTTTGTGTGGTTGAATTTATTCTTGGAGGTTCTCTTGAAGGCTGCAACATCAGGGACATTATGCATCCATCATTTCAACATGATATCAGAGCCATTCCATTGAGAGTTCATCCCAGGATCAAGAAAGTTAGGCTAGAGAGATTCATCACAGGCTTGAAGATTTCCATTGTAGGCTATTTGACTTTACTCGGAGACCAAGCTGATTTTTGAAGTAGATTGAGCTAGATCCGAGCTCACTATTATCTTCAAAAGGCCTCAAAACCATAGGATCGCCTGTTCAATTATAAAAATCAGATTCATCAACCTAAAAGCATTAGAGGTATTTGGGTTTGCAAAATCAACTGGTACGATCCATTCCAATTTGTAGTAAAAAATCACCCTAGTTAGTTGTCCTCTCAGGAAATTTTCTTTTAGTCGTAGGCCATTTTCATTTTAAAAAAAATTGGCTTATTTTATCTATAGTTTTTGCAAAAATCATATTTGGGCTATTTTTAAATAGTTGTAGAAAAATAAATTTGAGTGACTACAATTTTAATTCTTCGTCGGCCCTCTTTTTATTTTCAATTGCCATATTGGAAATATTGAAAATAAGGGTTTAATAATTAAATTTTCAAGATCTACAGTTGGCACTTTATTTAAAAAGAATTCTACAAAAATATTTTTTGGTCAACTCTATTTATTGTAGGAGGGGTACCCAACACACGACTGTCACATCACAATAGATTGCTCGTTGTCCTCCATACCCTCCATCTGTAGTTTGACCAGACACTACCCACCGATCATCTTCTCACTGAGTTCCTTTGTCATGCCCGTACTCTAGCCATTCATTGTTGAAGCCAGCTTTCTACCTGTGGAGATCAAAGCCACTAACTTGAGGTTCCATTGGCGACTGAGGGGTTTGCTATAGGGAGTGGCGCCACCCTTATCTGCATCCATCTGGTTGCTCAACCCTACCACCACCAGGGGTGGTGGCACTTTATTTATTTTCCTCACATATTTTCATGGTCATATCAATGACCAGGCGCTAAGCCCAGAGGGGCTTATATCTTGCTTCTCGTTAGCTTGTAGAGTGCCTCATCTAGGATTTTTTTTCATTTTATCATAACTTTCACCCACAGTGTCAAAAATCAGCCAATGAGATACCGACGGAAAGAGAATTTAGAGTACTTTCCATTAGTGACATCCATTTTGCAAAAAAATTCTTCCAAAAAATTCTATAGTCAACTGAACTCAAAACCCTAGTTTGGACATAAAGGCTCATATCTTCATAATTGATTGTAAGATTTTGATGATTCCAGTAGTATCGAGAAGGTGATTCAAAGATTTTTTTCATTAGTCCATTCAATTTGGTCAATTTTACCTCTAGGTACTCTTGCATTAGATTTTTTCAATTTTGCACATTTTTTCAATAACTTGGATATCCTAAAGCTTGGGTAGCATTACTTTAGTTGTACATCATATTTGGAAGTTTCTATTCTCTGTTGAAGGTCATTGTCTTTGGTTTTTTGGAAAAAAATTGATAGTTCATTATGAGGCTTGCATATTCTCCTTCTCTTGTTATGTTGGACAAGGGTAACTATGAAAAATGGTAGGATGGGATCATACACCATCTCCAATCACTAGATTTATTGCCACATCTCTATGGTATAATTCTACATCCAAGTGAAGGTATTCAATAATTTGCTTGGAGTTGTTGCAGATACACTATTTTGGAGATCATTGCTATGCAAGTTGATTGTGATATTTTGAGTTTTATTGATCATTGTGATTGTCCTCACATCCTTTTGACTAAGCTTTGTGAGATATATGGAGGATCAGACACTCCACCCTTCCCCGATGGTCATTATTCACAATGTAATTCCTCATATCAGGTACCCCATGATGATATTGTTATGTAGGAGGTTGATTGCCTTGAATCTTCTAAATAGGTTGAAAAGGTTTCTTCATATGTTTCTTCTCCATTAGAGATAGTTGGTATCCCTTCACATTCAGTGATTCCTTGTCTAGATTCATTGAATGAGGCTTCCATAATCATCATTCATTAGTACACATTTAGTTTTCTAGACTTGACATCACATGATGGCTTTGCTTCAAGTATCACTGACTTGGATACTTCTATAGGTTTGGAGGAAATTATTGAGGGGATATCACTCCTCTATTCAGATTCCACAGTGGATAGCTTTCAGAAGTCTCCTCATCCTTTTGTCTCAACCTTGATTGGGGATCCTGAGACAATATTTGAGGAACTTGTTTTCTCTTTAGATATTTCATGTATGAAAATTCTTCCATGTCATTCCATTTATGATTTGAGGTTTCTTTAGCATCTACCATTGGATTGGCTTCACACTTCTTTCAGTGGTTTTGAGGAAACTTCATTTAGGGGGGAAAATCTAGTTTCCATCACATTCATTGCATAACCGTCTTTGGATATTGTTCAACATCAGAATCTTCATTGTCCTAGTTTGTCACCCTCTTCATTGATTGTGGAATCTTCATCTTTAAGAAAGAAGACACATGAGAAGACTTAAGAGAAATCAACATCATCCACATTCATCATCTTTTACTTGAATTCCCATCCGAAATGGGAAGCATCTCTACACTTGCACTTGGTTTCATTTCTTCTGAAAGGGAGACAAGTTGTTTGTTGACATTGGATCTTGTTTTGTCTTTAGACACTTACCATTTCTACAATGATCACATCTTTTGGGGGGGCTATATAGTCTCTTTATTTCCTCCTATGGGGGGGGGCTATTTATTGTATTATATCAATGTGATGGATCGTGTCCTTGGGAGGTATTTGGGAGTCCTCCATCCTTCCCATCCTTTCTCACTTGTTTGCATTGCATCTCCTTTTTGGAGAGGGGTTTTGTTCCTGCTGGTTTTTCCCCTTTTCTCCAGTATTGGGAGATTAGCTGCCTCTTCATCATGTAAATGGGTACCTAACATGGCCTCATAATTGGAACCCATCATCTTAGCATAATCATTGCATTTCCTCCCTAAGTTGCACTTATGGAGGTGTTGAATAATAATTAATTAATTACACTAGCATGATTAACTTAGACATTTTGATACAGAGCTGAGGATTCACAGCACATCTCACAAACCTTCAATAATAATCCAAAACAATGATTTTTGTATAACACATGTACTACGGCATTGTATATCCGCGTTGGAAACATAACTATGGCAGCCCACAATTTATTGCCATGAGCAGTCATTAATAACTTCTACAAAATGAATAATGAAGCTAATCCCTCTGAAAGTTTATGAATTAAACATAGTTATATACTTCTATTCCAATTATTATAAGGATCAGCACGGCTGAAATGAAAGTTATTGTATTTTTACCAAAACTGCAAACCCTAGGTAGGGTTCTGACCTGCCCTCACAAAATGTTCATAACTTATTCAATTCTTAATTAAATTTTATGAGACTTGAACCAAATGAAATTAGATTCACATGGAAACAAAATAAAATTGATTTCAGATCCAAATTATAGACTTTACATTCCGTACCATCACACTTCTTTAGACTGTAAATTCTACACAATATTGTTAGAAAAGGCAGTCTCACCAAAATAATCATATCTTCCACAAAACTTGATGAAATTCAATGAGACAAAAAGAATTGGAAACTAGAAATAGAGATCTTTCCATCAATATATGATACTCTATCATTTGAATCCATACCAGGCCGTACAAATCACAACTTCAATCTGGTAACAATGTAAAAATCAGAAAATGCATACCAAACTTGAGGTTGCCATTCATTTAACTTCAAAAATAATGTCTCCAACCCCCAATTCGAGTTTTGGAGGGTTTATTTATACATTTTAAACCCAAACCAACTATTTTCAACCACCTTTTGATTAGTGTGTTGACAAAACACCTTAATGACATTTCATCTACCTAGTTTTGCACTTTTGACAATTTTTACAATATATGAGAAATGAACAACATCCTATGACCTATAACACCACAAAGGTGGCCTCTTGGGCTTATTAAAATCTCAAAACATAAAAATGGAACAAATAACTCAATATGGATTCATGGAGGCATGTGATCAAATAGGTGCTCCTGCACCAAACTCCCAAGGGCAAAAGAATTCAAGCCCCTTTGAATTGTCTTCTTCCTAGTCTTCCAGTTAGGTTGCACCTTGTCCTTTTTCTTTTCAATCAGATTTTGTCCTTTATTCCTTTTTTTATTCTTATGCCTTCTCCTTTCAAGTATCCCTGCAACTTGGAAGTCCCAAAACTCTATCATATCATCAAACACTTCACTTTGTCCTTCATAATCTGCACATACATAATCCAAAGAAAAATTAGAAACAAAATATAGAGACCTTGAGGTCTCCTCCTTGTCTTCTTGTACTTCAAATTCCTCTTCACCCATAACCAACTTATCCAATCTGGAAACCAATTCACTTGAAACCTCAATGTCCTTGTTTTCTTCTACCTTGATGAGTTCCTCTTCCTCTTGTGTGACTTTTCCAACACCAACCTTACTATTCCATTCTTCTTCAATGGCTACATATTGTGCCCATAAATCTTCTTCTTCATCTTTGACTGAATTTGCTGCCTTCTTTTGTTTTCTTTGTTTCTTCATAATCTTCTTTATAGGCCAAACCATCTTCCTTTTCAATGTCAAATGCCAACTTGTATCTTTTTTCATCATTTGTTCCATCTTCATCATGGATTCTTGGAACTCTTCTTCAAGTCTTTTCAATTCTCCCTTCAACTCAGCAATCTCTTTGTCCATCTTCTCTTGCCTTATCCTTTTCTTTCTTTCCTTCTTTCTCAACTCTTTTTCCTCTCTTTCCTTCTTTCTTGAATCCTCAGCCTGCAAATATCTTTCCAATCTTCTCAACAAATCCATCTCCACAAGCAAGTCTCTCCTTGCTTCCACTTTACTTTGCCACACCTAGGCAATCAGGTTCCTTCCTCAACCTGTACAACACACAACCACAAACACCAACACAAAACCAACAAAACTTCACCAGCCCATATCTTTTCTAGGCTCTGATACCAATTTGATGCAGAGCTAGGAGGATTCACAAACACATCACACAAACCTTCAATAATAATCCAAAACAATTTTTGTATAACACATGCTATTTGGCATTGTATATCACATTGGAAACATAACTATGGCAGCCCACAATTTATTGCCATGAACAGTCATTAATAACTTCTACAAAATGAATAATGAAGCCAATCCCTCTGGTGAGATTGAAGAAAACATAGTTATATACTCTTCCTCAAATTATTATGAAGATCCAATGGTGGAAATGAAAGTTATTATATTTTTCCCAAAACTGCAAACCCTAGGTAGGGTTCAGACCTACCCTCACAAAAATGTCATAACTTATTCAATTCTTAATAAATTTTGATGAGACTTGAAGCAAATGAAAGTATATTCACATGAAAAAAATAAAATTTATTTCAGATCCAAATTATAGACTTTACATTCCGTACCATCACACTTTTTCAGACTGTAAATTCTGCACAATATTGTTAGAATAGGCAGTCTCACCAAAATAATTCATATCTTCCACAAAACTTGATGAAATTCAATGAGACAAAAAGAATTGGAAACTAGAAATAGAGATATTTCCATCAATATATGATAATCATAATTTGAATCCATACAGACCATACAAACCAACTTCAATCTGGTAATAATGTAAAAATCAGAAAATGCATACCAAACTTGAGGTTGCCATTCATTTAACTTCAAAAATAATGTCTCCAACCCCCAATTCGAGTTTTGGAGGGTTTATTTATACATTTTCAACCCAAACCAACTATTTTCAACCACCTTTTGATTAGTGTGTTGACAAAACACCTTAATGACATTTCATCTACCTAATTTTGCACTTTTGACAATTTTTACAATATATGAGAAATGAACAACATCCTAGGACCTATAACACCACAAAGGTGGCCTCTTGGACCTTATTACAATATCAAAACATAAAAATGGAACAAATAACTCAATATGGATTCATGGAGGCATGTGATCAAATAGGTGCTTGTGCACCACATTTATTTAATTAAGTCCTATGTTGCATCATTAGGAAATCATAAACAATGGGATAATTCCCCCTTCCATGTTTGTAGGGATAAGATTCCTTCTAGAAGATGAGTTGTCCTTCTAGAACATATCTCTATCTTTTATCATTTTATAGGTAGGGTTCACATGTTGTCACATGTTAGATCATGACACATGGCAACATCATATTGCATCTTGCATCTCTCTCATGCCTATATATTTAGGGAATTTGTACATTTGTAATCATCTCATATTCTAGATCGATAGCAATCTCTATTTGCATGCCCTTAGTTACAACACTTTTTGTGTGGTTCAATTTATTCTTGGAGGTCCTCTTGAAGGCTGTAGCTTTAGGGACATTATGCATCCATCATATCAACATTGAGAGATAGTATCTTTGATGGGTGTAGCTTGAGTTGAAAAAAGAGAGATAATGAGACTAGATGTCTAAGTATGCAAAATATTTGATAGAGAAACATACCACACAATAGAAAATTAGTGGATAAGTCATCATTCATAGCAAGATCATCATTTTCTTATGGAATAGTTGATTGAGATAGCTCTTGTTTCAATTGAACAACCTCTCATGAAATCTCATTCATATTATAATCTTGCATGATCTTATATTTGTTAAATTTGGTTACCTTGCGAAACTTCACCAAATTTTGAGAACTTCTTTGATCCCCTTAAGAAATGCC
Source organism: Sequoia sempervirens (assembly GCA_007258455.2). Classification (NCBI taxonomy): domain Eukaryota; kingdom Viridiplantae; phylum Streptophyta; class Pinopsida; order Cupressales; family Cupressaceae; genus Sequoia; species Sequoia sempervirens. The sequence goes on from VDFB02097832.1 coordinate 9,128, forward strand.
ATATTAGGACTCCTTAACATATTAGTTTAGGGTTTAGGGTAATAGGATGGCTTAAGGGGATCTATATAGTAAGATCCTAGGAAAAAATGACATGGCTTAAATGAATAAAATTTGGTGAAGTTTCCCAAGGCAACCAAATTTCATTAAGGTCCTAGGACAAAATGATGGCCTTAGGGTTTAGGTTTAGAGTTTAGAGTTTAGTGTTTATGGTAATACAATGGCTTAAGGTGATCTATGTAGTAAGGTCCTAGGAAAAAATGACATGGCTTAAGGGAATTAAATTTTGTGGAGTTTCCCAAGGCAACCAAATTTCATTTGAAGGTCCTAGGAAAAAGTGAATGCTTTAGGGTTTAGGCTTTAGAGTTTAGAGTTTAGGGTTTAGGGTTTAGGGTTTAGGTTTTAGGGTGAAGTTTGGGTGGCCCTTGGAATAATGGACTTGCACATTAGTGAAAAACATTTTCTTGTGGAACAGTTGATTGAGATAGCTCTTGTTTTGACTAACCAACCTTTCATGAAATTCCATTCATATTATAATCTTATAGGATATTATTATTATTAAATTTGGTTGCCTTGGGAAAATGAACCAAATTTTAAGAACTTATTTGATCCCATTAATAAATGTCATATTAGGACCCCTTAAGACATCATATTAGGGTTTAGGGTACAATAGGATGGCATAAGAGGATCTGTGTAGTAAGGCCCTAGGACAGAATGGCATGGCTTATATGAATAAAATTTGGTGAAGTTGCCCAAGGAAACCAAATTTCATTAAGGTCCTAGGAAAAAATGACAAGGGAATATAATTTGGTGGAGTTTCCCAAGGAAACCAATTTCATCTTAAGGTCTTAGGACAAAATGAATGCTTTAGGGTTTAGGGTTTAGAGTTTAGGTTTTAGGGTTTATGGTTTAGGATTTAGGGTTTAGGGTTTAGGGTGAAGTTTGGGTAGCCCTTGGAATAGTGGAATTGCAAGTTAGTTAACAACATTTTCTTGTGGAATAGTTGACTGAAATAGCTCTTGTTTCGACTAACCAACGTCTCATGAAATCTCATTCATATTATAATCGTGCACAAACTTAAGATTGTTAAATTTGGTTTCCTTGGGAAACTTCACCAAATCTTGAGAACTTCTTTGATCCCCTTAAGACATCAGTATAGGGTTTAGGGTAATAGGATGAAAAGTAAGGGTGTTAATATTTTTGATTCATCACATATGCAAGAACATTAGTTTATGAATATTTTTTATTTTATGAATAGACTAACTATTTCCTTAGATTAATTCTATGATGGAGGTATTTTCCCATATAATTATTGACCAAGTTTTATAATGCTCTAGCTAGATACCTTGCAAACATGGGTTTGATCCTAGGCTTCACACATATGTTTACTCATTGAATATTCATAAAAAATAGAATATATATCTCTACTATATAAGTATATAAGTGATGATAAAATTATGTTAAGGTCTCTACTCTTCTAGTGAGAAAATTTAACTCTCTACTAAATTTTTAAGAATCGTGGTTTAAATTGTAACATATTATATCATGTTTTAAGATAGTATGAATCATAATAGATGCATAAAGCCTGTATTATTAAATCAATTAAGCATAATACATAATAGAAACACATAATTTATATCAATTATAATGATCCATTAGTCCCATAAGTAAAGTTTAACATATTATTTTCTAATCTAATTATATCTATGTTCATAACATTTAACTTATTGTCTCTCTTGACACATCTCTCTAACTTAATAAATACACATGTTTAATTGTATAATATTTATCAAATCCTATTTTATTGTCAATATCAACTACCCTAATTTACTATGTATCAACCTAAATCTATCGAATAATTTCTCCCATAGGCATGCCTACATACTTGTCTCCATACAATGCAAATGAAATTTAAAACATTTAAGCAATGCAAATGAATTTAAATTCCATTATCAAATATTCTTGAGCTTGAAATCAACATTTTCAAATGAAATTTTTTTCTTTGAATTTAATTTAGGGTTTTAAGAAGCGATTAGGGTTTTCAATGCAATTTTTTTTGTTTCATTTCAATTTAGGGTTTTCAAATGCATTTTTTTTTGTTTGATTTCAATTTAGGGTTTCTGCAAAAATAATTGGGTTTTGAAATGAATTTTATTTTGTTTCAATTTAGGGTTTTCAAATGCAACTTTTTGTTTCCTTTCAATTTAGGATTTTTCAAATGCACTTTTTGTTTTTCTTTCAATTTAGGGTTTCAAATGCAATTTTTTGTTTTTATTGAGAACAATTTAAGGTTTCAAAAGATTTTTTTTTTTTCTTACTAGGATACTATA